>VYZM01017854.1:604745-628212 GCA_013398915.1 Dromas ardeola | reverse complement strand
AAGGACTTTAAAAGCGTTTTGATTGCAAATATATGAGTGAACTTAGAGCAAATGAAAGTAAAGAGACTGTTAACACTGGCCTCGGTACAGCCAGGCTTTGTGCAAACTTCCCCTCTCTGACAACCCACCTCAAGTCTAGCTTGCAGTAACCCTTGTTATTCTAGTCCTGGATTTACCTAGCGAAGGGCTGCCAACGGTACCAAACCATGTGGTCGATTTTTGTAATGAGGACTAATGAGACCACCATACTTATTTTCCCTCCCAAACTGTAACCGGCAACCCCAGAGGTGCAAACCTGGCATTAATGCCCTGCAAAAAGTCCTCCTGCCTCCCCACTATGCCCTCTGAAGTCACACCCGCGAATCCAGGCTGGTTTTGTTGTGCTAGGCAGAGCTGTGTTTACATGACTATCCATCTATTACAGGATATTATTTTTCCAGTGGAGAATATTTCAAATATTTCCAATGAAGATTTTTTTTTTCCTCTTGCTTTTTTATTGGTATTATTAAAAATAAAAAAGGGAAGAAAGAAAACCGTACCACAAAAATCTATGGTAAAGTAAGAAAAGCAGGGAAAATTGAGAATTTAAAGATGAAACTGATGCTGAAACGTGCTCCAGTACAGGATGGCCCTGATTGATGCACAAATACTAGTCAGAAATCTTTAATTACATACAACATTTTCTAAAATTCCTTGCATGTGCCTTAATTTCACACTCCTTTAAGTACATACGTCATATGAAGACAAAGCAAGAGAATCCTCTAAATAAATAAATAAATAAATATAATAATGATAATTAACTTCAGAATACAGTTTCTTTTTCTGAAAGTATTTCACAAACACTAAGGGCCAGATTCATTGGTGTAAAGGCAGGAAAACGATGGCATAAAGAACAAATTCAGTTGCAGAAATTTTCCAGAATCGCTGTTTTCTTGTACCCAGTCTGTACGTACCCTTTATGTACAATCCAAGATCTGCCACTAGCTCTGATTTAAATTTTTTGAATCCTTTGATAAAAGGAAGAAGTAAAATCACAATTATCTAAACAATAGTCCCGCTGTTCTTGGGCTATCAAAGCCCTCGTGAAAGAAAGGCAACGGCTGCAGAAAGGTCATTACCAGGAAGCACATGAATGCCATCAGTCCTCCTCTATCAGTCCTTCCCGACTGATAAGATTCTCTTTAGACCCTTAAGTCAAGTTCTTCTTACCTTGATATCTTCAAGTGGTCACTTAGATGCTTCTGTTCTTCACATCTGTCGTAGCTCTGGAGACAGGAGAGCATGGCCTCGTTGGCTCCATTAATAGTGAATCTTCTGCCAATAAAGACCAAGGACAACTGTTTGAGATAAGTGTGCTACCCCATGTTTGTATTTAAATGCTCATTCTACATTTATCAATGATATAAAAGTGTCCAATTTTGGCCCATACAGAGAATATGAAATTATCTCCTGACCACCTTTCTCCAAGAATGGCATCGTTAATTGTACTTGCACCCTACTCACACACAGATACAAATGTGTGTTTGGGCACTAGGGCAAAATGTACTCAAGACTGCAACACTTAATTTGAGATTTTTCTTCCTACTTACTTATTTCTGCATCTATTTACGGGATCAAGCAACCCGGGATAAAATTTTTAACAATATTGGATTCTTTCTGGCCCCCTGTTACAACAATATCTAGATACCTCATTGCTTCTAAACATGTATTTGCCTAACGAGAGAAATGAAATGACCCTATTTCACAAGTGGGGAACTGGGACACCAGAAGCTAACATAAAGATATTCAGCTCAAATATGTATGTGTGAATCAATTAGCAATACACACTGCAAATACTATTGCTTGTGGAACTAAAACCCAAGCACCTTGTTTGGTTACCCCAAAAAAATAATCACAGTGTCAGAAAGCATGTTGCCCTCAGCACCATGTTTTCACTGCAGATTTCTCCTTTTTCTTAGCCAATATAGCATTTTCAAGGACTATCCCACATGGTTCAGAAGTTGGTACATAGGAAGGGACAAGTGGTATAAATGAAGGCACAGAAAGTTGTTCATGAAGTCAGATATCTTTAAAATTAATTTTGAGCCTGTTTTAATTTTCTTTTTATCTTTAAAAACAACACTGAAAGGAGAAAAAAGGTTTGGGCCCTTTCATATAATAAAGGAACAATGCAGGTTTGGGCTTACGTAGGCAAAAGTTATGTTTAGTGCGGTGAAATATTCATCAGAGACTTTGCATTTCTCAGAGATGTTTAAATAGCGCAGAAAACCCATCTGATTAGGCACTTTGCAAAAAAAAAAACCACCCTGGTTTGTTAAAATGGACTTTAAATGTCAAATTAAAGATTTATGACTCATAACTGAACACAAATAAATAGCTGGCTGCATACTTGGAACAAATTCTTTTTTGTTGTGCAATTAATATTGCTGAGATTGCTATTTAAAATGTGAATGAATTTGTCTTTCTGGTTTGCACATTATTGGTAGCAATGTTGAGGGCAGCACCGAAAACATTTGCTGGGATGTAATTTTGGCAAAGGGCAAAACCTGGGACGCGAGAGGCTGGTTCAATACCCTGCACGCTTGGAACCAGTCTCTGCGGCACTGAAAGCACTTGATTCTGCCAGCAGACATGACCGTCGGTCCAATTTCATCCTGTTTATTCAGCTAGCAAATATGTAGTTAAGGTGGGACTGACTGTGATCTAATTCTTCTGAGAGACACTTGCAAAATTATTGCCAAAAGAAGCAAGGAGAGGCATTGTTATGAAGAGCTGGTAGATCCTTTGTCAGTCGTGCAAAGATCATCTTGAGTGAACATACAAGCCAGGTGGATGCTTCCCCCAGGGTCCAGTTTTAACAGCACTCGGGCACATATCTGAAGCTCAAAGGCATGTTAAACCATTTGCTTGCAGTTAAACACGTGCTTAAATAATTTTCTACATGAAGCTTGCTGGATTGGAGGTCAAAAAAAAGTCAGGCTGCACTTCCAGCGTGGTTCTGGAGAAATTATGCAGGAAATTTATTGATAACTATTTTGTAAACAGCAGTCAAGGGTTGCAGCTGATGTAAATCAGCATTGCTCCATTGGTTTTGAGGATGGAGAAGTTGGCTCAGTCTTTCAACTGGTTCATTCACCAGGGATAATTAAGAATAAAATGGCAAAGCTGTTGGATCTCTCATATGTGAACACACAGTTGCTTTAGACTATGCCATGTTACCATAGGCACTTTTACATGTCATAATGCAACTGCGTAATAAGGTTTAAAACAAATATAGCCTTTCACATTTTCATTGTATTATCCATCTAGAAATTCATCTTAACCAGATGTAATTTAGAAAGTGGAGGCAGGTTTCACGGTTATTGGTTACATCATCCAAATCCACTTGAGAAACAGTTCGTGAGCGTCAGAGTTTGGCACAGATTTGGAAAATTTCATATCCCTTTGGCAGAGGCGGCTGACTAGAAATATTCAGTGATCAGATTTTCAAAGATGTTGAACCTCTGCAGCTCTTCACATTTCCATAGCAGTGTTCCAGGGTTTGAGACGGCTGAGAATCTGTTCGTTATCATCAATATGTTTCTTTTATGACTCCCTTAGAAAAAAATGAACGTCTGCAAATGCCGCTTCCAGAGAAGAAAATACAGCCAGCTTTGCCTGTGCCCTTTAGGAGTACATGCAACTTAAATTCATGTTCGTGCCCGTCTGTACATACTGGCACCCCCAAACCACTGCTTGACTTTATAGCCTGTACCAGTCTGAAACTTACAGGTCTTCCTACTCTCTTGTTTATATAGCTATTTTTTAAGCATGTAGTTTTATGAGAAAAATTAAGGATGTGTGCTGTGAGATTAATTTCTTGCCCTGTGGATTTGCATGTGATTTCTACAGCATGGATGTCCACTCCAGCTTTCCCTTTAAGGAGGACATTAAACCAAATTTCTGCCTCTTAATTATTTTTATGAAGCATATAGGAAGTTAATATTTTGGGAGACTTTGGCTTGTTGATCAAATTTGACAGAGGGATACACAGATACAACACAGACACAATGGTTGCGTAAGCCTCAAATCCCTAAGGAGACCAGCTAAAAAACACTTTGCGAGGCGCAGAATCACTTATTTACAAGCAGTTGCAGAATTGCAATTGATGGGATTTCAGATGGACTGCGGAGCTTTGGCTTCAGCCAGGTGTGGTTTGTCTGTATAAATGACAAACAAAATCAACATTAAAAATGTGTTAAATGGGAAAATCAGAGCTTTCTGTAATTTATAATTAGGCCGGAAGAGATGATTGCACGCATCTAATCTGCCTGCTCAATATGCCGCGTACTCCTGTTTCTCTGGGACATACGTTTTGAAAAAAACATCCAATCATATTCACAAATGTCCACTGATAACTTTGCCTTTTTCTATTTCAGTTTTTCTTTCTTTTTCATCATAATCAATTCTTTCTTTTCTATTATGACTTGATTATAAATATGGCATTTTGGCGATAGGCAACAGAACCACTCTGGGCCAGATGTGCTGGCTGCTTACGAAGGGCTTGGCCATAGGATGTTAGTGGTTTAAAGTAACAGGAAACCTGAGGAATATCATAAATCAGGCTTTTCTGACTAGGTTTTTTGTACAGAGTATAACAAAATGTATTGAATAACTTAAGTATGTGTGAGCCTCCTGCCTACCAAATTACTGGGGTCTGCCAGTGGAAAGCACACTAATTTGATGTTGGCCTCAAACAGAAAATTGTTAAACGAAAATTAGGTTTCGGCATTTTAACAAAAAATCAGCTTGGAGTTCAGTGTTAACAGGAGCCTAAGGATTTAACTAACTGCAATGAAAATAAAGAGAGACAAAATTCTTGACTTTCTAAGTCCCAGAAAAGACTTCTACTTCTGGATCCCAACACAGTATGAGGGACAACGCATGTACCAAAGGGCGGGGTTTCTTTCTTTTCTCTTTACTGCCATGGATTTCATAAGGTCATAAGTTGACATTTTGTACTTTTCCACACTTCTATTGACTTTTATTAACAATAAACAGAAGGTACTGGGCCAAAGTCATCGAATCCATGACAGACTGTTTTAAAATATTAAGCCTCCCGCATGCAAGGCCATCAGAAGGGGCTGAGCTCAGAGGTCCTCTCACCTGGTGTCCTGGCTCTGTCCTGGCCAGTGCAAGGCACTTAAGGAGAAGTATGAGCATTCCCCACTGGGGAGCTGTTTCCAAACTTGGTGGACATAATCAATCACATTTCAGAGGTACCCCTGGAGATAAACCTGCCTACAGCAGTGCAGCTCCTGGCCTAACCAGCTAAAATTAGTTATTGCAAATTGGTTCATCCAAGGCCTTAAATAAAGATGATCTATTCTTATAACTCTATTAAAGGTCTTAAAAGGTTGCCTGTTTCTCTCCCAGCTCTTCTCTACTCTAATTACATAAAGGAATTACAAGAAGCCAAATGTATTTTTTTCCATCTCATAACGATTCTTTTTTTGGGGAAGAAGTAACTCTAAACTTCCTTCAGTCTCCTCCTTTTGACTGTTTTGTGGAAACAGCCATGACATGCTGATGTATTCTTGTTCCCTAAAGTATGGGTCCCACATCAATGCCTTAGCATCTACACCTTCTCAGATGCCCATGTTTTCCCTTTCAGAAACCACTGCAAAGTCACTTTTAAACTCATTAAGTTAATAGAGTTACAGTGAAATGGCCCAAGTTTTACCATTTCCTCCATACTGTAGATGGTTTTTGGTCAATCTGAGGTGATCTCTTTCCTGCCCTTCCTCTTTCCTTTTCTCCATGGTGTCGCTACGTGATATACACGTACATGGACCTCCTCTTATAGCAACTCCTTATGGCTGTGAGAGCAGTTAATACATTAAATGTTAGAGAGAGCTCCTACTTGAAATGTACCCACAAAGTTTAGTCCTGGGTTGTACTTCTTATACTTTTTTTTAATATATATTTTGGTTTCTGGCAGACATACAGTGAGCGAGTGTGGCGTGCAGCGTGCAGCATTTCCCAGACTGTGTAGCTTGGCACCAGAAAATAATTTCTTCAGAGTTCAAAACCTGTCAGGATGCTCTCTCGAAACCGCTCCACATTTAAGACGTGTAACACTAAAATGTCACATTTGGAGCCCAAACCAGAGTGCCTTCAGCTTTCTGATTGGCAGAAAACTGATGGTTAAGCTCCAGGGAATTCCTACTACAGCTGCAAACTTTCAAAAATACTTTACTGCTGCAAAAACTATAGAGTGTGGTTTAAATGAACAATATGCCCTCTTCATACCTCATCACCAGAAAGAACACACTTTCGACTTCAGCATGAGCAACCCGTGGTTTGATTTTTTTATTTTTTTTCACCCACACGAAACAGGTTACGCAGTTTTTAGCTCAGTTTCTACCTGTCATACAAAAAAGACTGTATTCCAGACATCTCAGGGAGGAGGAAGAGATGATGCAGATGCTTGTGCAGATGTTTGGATCCTGTTCTCTTAATGCTCTATGCAGGACAAATTTAACCTCCTTATATGCCTCGCAGAAGACTAGATCACGGCCCTATTCCATCCTGGGATCTCAGAGAAAGCCAAGTCTCTAGCTAATATGTTTATGTGACATTCTGAGCTTGGCTCTCCTCCGCCCTTGTGGGCCAAATCCTAATATGACCCAGTGCTCTCTCACATCAACTGGAGTTTTGCCTGAATAAAATATAAGCTAAAACTGAGCAATGCCTCCAGGTTTCAGGCCAGCGATTCCATTTCACAAAAACTCATTGTATTATAAAAAGGTACATCGGCTTCAGCCCACTGCAGGGCTGTGGGGTTTTGGGGTTTTTTAGGTTTTGGGGTTTTTTTTGTGATGATTTTTTAAAATCTGAAATAGGAGAAGGTAGGTCTTCTCCTCCCACTCCTGGGGATACACCCTTCCCTGGACAGATCTATGCTCAGAAGGACTTGAATCCTTCCTGAACCACTTACATCTCCAGGGGCCAGAGCTGGTTGTCACCCTGCCCTAGAGATAGAAATATCCGCTAGACCGATAGAAAGATATCTCCTGAGGTTGTCAGGGGCTGGGTCAGGTCCTATTTACTTATAAACAAACCCCAGCTTTTATTCCAGTCTCATTTTAACATTTACTCCTATATTATCTCCCTGCACCTCATTCAAACCTGAGAAATGACTAATGGTTTTACAGGAACAATCCTGACAAGCAGCATAGGAAGAGTTAAACAGTCTTGGAGAAGGAGATGACAGCCTTCCAGCTGAAGAAAGGCTACTGGAAAATGTGCAGGCTCAGGAAAAGCCTCGAGCACTGATTCCCGTTGGGGGTTGCATGCCTTGGGTTTACCTGTTGCCTCCACCATGTCCACACTTGTACAGCCAGTTCTGGCCATACATCTCATGGTTCCCGATGACGAGATTCTCTGGACAGCTGAGGCTGCTGTGGGACTTTTGAGCTGTCCTTTGCAGGGAATTGTGAGGAAATTTGCCGGAGGACTCTCTTCCCCTTGCACGGTACATCAACCCCAGCCCAAATTAGCAGAGACCCCAAGCTTGAACCCACTGGCTGGATGAGTTGCTTTTAGTTGTAAGGGTTAAAAACCTTGAGATGGCATCACCTCTTTGGATGGACCATGGGTCTGTAGGCCAGGAAACGTTGTGTGCATGGAGGTATCCCTGACACGTTGGGTGTAGTTCGGCAAAAAAGGCCTCTGAGTGGGAAGATGTGCCCCCTTGCATGGGGGTCGGTTTCCCCTGAGGCTGGATGGGGCACAGCTTTCCTGCTTTCTGAGCACTCTCGCCAGCAATACTTGAAATAATTGTGAGCCAAACGAAGACAAGAAACCAGCCAAATTAATCTTTGATGTCAATCTCTTATACATGTATTTTGGAGGTGCCGTTGAGTCTCTAATCACAGTGCATCAGCACTTTAATTGTACTTTCTGCTTTTGAAACACATTACAGCCAAATGAGTGAGTAATCATCACAATCCCATGAATGAGCCGGATAAGTAAGATTGCGCATGGAGAAACCGAGAGAGAGAAAGAGAGACCACACAGCAAGTAGTGTGAGCCATGGGATTAGAAATTGGGATTTCTTTTTCTCTATGCACAATCCACGGGGCCATGCTACCCTGTATGATCTCATGAAAGAAGTATATTTTCCATCTGCAAGGAACTCCTAACAGTATCAGCTAAGTGCAAATTAGTATGATCATTAGCCACTCTTTGAATGAGACGGCTGCCAGGAAGCCTGTGTGTATGTTTAAGGAAGAATTCCTGATGTCTGTGTGTCTGGAGGAGTATAAATTCTTCTATTCCCCTCCAGTAGCCTAATTAGATTTTACTCTGTTTATTAGAAGAGTTCAGTTGCTAGCTTAACGTGAAATAAAATCCCCATGATTAAGAAGTCACGAGCGGTAAAGCTTACAGTATGCTTTTAGAAATTTTCTTTTCATATCAGCAGCGATGAAATCCTCCAGTGTTAAATAAAGTGAAAGCAGCAGTGTGTTTAGATCCAGCAGCTGGGATCAAAACAGAGTGTTAGGGATGGAGGGAGGGTGGGAAGGGAGTATCATGCCATTCAATAGGTACTTGAAATGAGAGAATTACTGGAAAATTTGCATTTTTAAACACATGGCAGAGTAGAATAAACATCCTTCTTTATGGGTCTTCATTGTGAAACACAGACAGGAAAGATGCTGTCCTGTTTGAAAAGATGTTCTTCAGCTCTCCTTACCTCCTTCTGTAGACACAGCAGTATCAGAAAAGCCAAGGGTCATAAGAAGATGGAGTAATATCTAGGCCTAAGTCTATTTGAACATCTTCAATAGATATCCAGATCTAAGCCCTGCAGGGTTTGATGGCCTTAGTGATGTGAAATAGCCTCCAGTAGTATCTATATCCATTAGACAATTTTTCTAAAGTGGTGTCTGGTCTTCACCTTGGAATAAAAATCCATGGAAGGCAATAAGATGATTGGGGTAGGATCAGATACTTGCATGAGAAATGCAGATGTCTGTGATGAGCAGCTAATAACCACCGAGATTTTTAAAGTTTAGAGTTTGTCTCCCAGTTTCCAGATCTGTGGTGGCACTGAAACCCAGGCATGCATCCCTCAAAACCTCCATGTAACATCTTAGGTACTGAAGGCTGGGGAACCAGGAAAGACGACAGATATTCTGTTTCCACTGGCTTTGTCGAGAACAGCTGGCAGTGTGTCACACACAAAGTCATTAGCAACCTGCTATAAGGAATTTTCCAAATGGTTTTTGAGTTGATGACCTCAAAATCCCACTCCAAAAATGCCTCCGTATTCACTTACCTGTGGAAAGAAAAATACAGAGTGTTTTTTCTTTCCCCTAATAATGTGAGAAAGTAGCCTTTAATTGCAAGGTAGGTTATTCTTCTAGAGGACCTCCATTACAAGAAGCAGCTGTGTCTAGTGTAGGTTTGCACCGATGCTGGGATGCGCCCACAAGCTCTGAGTCCAGGCAGTCCCACTGGTGGTGGTAACCTGATCTATAGTCACAGACATGATGAAGTCCTACTTCTCATTGATCATTTAGAAAGACATTAGGGCTTAGAGTCAGGGTACAAATATGAGGACAAGGTAGGAAGCCCGGTGTAGAAAGTAAATTCCAGAGCTTGAAAAAGAAAAAAGCAAGCTCAGAGGAGAGGGCGAGGAGTCAAGGGAAGAAGGAGACTTGAAACCTAAAGCCTTCCCAAAAAAGCAAAGGGATTTGTGTAACCCAAGGGACTAAAAGTACATTTTGGCCCACGATCTGGTTTTCCTCAGCACGTGCCCAGCCACAAGAGTCCATGTGGTCCTTCTGTTTTCCCGAGTCTTTTGAAATACAGATGCAAGACTCTCAAATCCCTGCACATCCCTGCATTCCTCAAGAAATTGGCCCACCAAGTAGTTGTAATTCAGGATACCACCATACACCCACGTGTAAGATTCCTTAACAACTATGCACATTTTTAGGCTCAAATATTTTAGAATTGTTTTCACTGTGCCTGAGCTGTAATTGGCTCAGCTTCCCAAGTGTTGGATCATCTAGCTAGAGTGATTTTTGACTCAGCGCCCAGGCACCATATCAAAACATTTATCAATTAATCATAAAAAGTAACTAACATTGTTGTCCACCCAAGAAAAACTGTCACTTACAGACTCATGTATGTTATTCCTTATGAAAGAGCTGCTATATAGAAGTTGATTTCCTGCACAGACCAGGTGGAAAATCTGCTAAAGGCAGAGGTCAAATCTAGTTTAATTTTATACCCTTTGTTAAGAATGTTCTCTCTCTCTCTCTCTCTCTCTAAAAAAAAAAAAAAAACCAACCCAAGAAAAAAAACCCACCCTTGTGTTCCTTTCCAAGTTTTCTAAAGTTAATTCATGTGGAAGAAAAAAAGATTAGGATAAAATTTCAAATATTAAATTCAAATGCAGGATTAATGAGTTTTATTTCAAAGCCCCAGAGGTTGTCTGGAATTTAGGACATTTTTTTAGTAGCAGACACGAGACACAGCCAGATGCAGTCGTGTTTTGGACCAGCTCAGCACAAATTTAGCACCTTGAAGGAGAAATTTTATGTCTGTTTTGTAAAGCAAACATTTCCACTTTTCCAAAATCCATTGTCCAGAAGATATTACTGTTGCATTGGCTGAAAGAATGGATTTAAAATAATGCTGACTTGTTGCTCTAGCACATAGTAATTGCCGCCCCCATCGCCATCACTGTAAGTGATGTGGGTCCTCTGCCCCATGCAATACATGCATATAATTATTTTTATTTTTTTTTTAGTGGTGTGAAGCAACTCAGATAAAAAAATGAATTAAACCTTTTTCTGAAGCCAAATTCAAGACAGTCCTTGCAACGCTCTGCAGGAAAGGGCTTTTTGCAACTTGGTTTCTTAAAGACCAGCAGGGAACAGCTTGGCAGAGGTACAAACACAATTCTTCTCACGCCCTTACAGATAGCATGGCAAACCCATGGATGATGAGCTACTTCACTTCACACCCGGTCCCCGAGGAAAAGGAGTTATAGGCCAAACCCGTCCCTTCATTAAAAGTTTTTTTTTTTTTATCATCACAAAAATTAACAGCATTCAACTTCCTTCCCAAACAGGGTTGCTCCCAAGAAGCACCGAATAGCAGCAGTGTTTCAGGTCACCATTGCTAGTTTGTTCAGCTGAGAGAGAAATCCTCATTTTCAGTCAAGACTGCGCTTTACTGATGACTTAAGAAAAGCCAGGAATACCTGCAAAGCATAGCCTGCAGATCCAGAGCAGGTTTTCTGGACCACAGTGTCTTTTGGACAGCCAAAAGTGTTTAGCATTGGCCTGATTGTGCTCTGCCTGAAATCGAAGAATAAAATCCCTGTTGAGTTCAAATGAAGAAGAAGGCGGCCAACATCGAGTTTAATGCTTTATACATCAGCACCGAAAACTTGATGGGAAAGGACCAAAACCTTTCAGTGAACACCTTGAAACATTGGAATCTTGTCTTGAAAGATTCCAATTATAGCAAGAAGAAAACACTAACGTTTCAGTTTCAGATTCTGGCTTTTCTTCAAATTGACATACCACGATCTGTAAATAGAACCAAAACTGAAAAATCATTCTGTTTAAATTCCTTCATTGCCTTAGAAGTCCACCTCACCTATGGAGAATCAATGTAATTAGCTGTAACATGAACAGGTAATTAGGACCTGGTGACAGGCAAGCTTCAGATGAACTATTCTATTTAGAAAAGCACTCACAAATGTTTTTTTCTGATTTCTTTTTGAGCTGGAAATTCTACAAGAACAGGCTTTTTTTTCCCCCTCAACACCCCTTCCCTGGTATAGAACAAAAATACTCCATGGAAGTAGCTTTTTCTCACAGTAGTTCTGTTTGTGGTCCCCATCAAAATCAGTAAACGTGATGGCACACAAAAATATTACACAAAATAACAAAGGTACATAAAACCCTCAAAGTTTTCTTTGAGTTGCAACTAAATTTTCTGGTCAACCACAATTTTATCCTGTCCAATTGCTCAGAATCACATTCCATCTCTAACCCTTTTTAACAGCAGTGGAAGTTTGGATTTGAAGCTTCATTTTCAAATGGACTTCTTTCATCCATTTGATTTTGGACAGGATGAGAGAAGATGGGTGTAATTGTCAGAATTTTAGATTGTAACTGCCTTGAGCTATTCTGAATGCAATGCTGAACCATCACCAAAGGAAGGGAAAAGCTCTGCAAGGCAGTGGCAGCTGGACTACCTGCCACCAGGTTTCACTTACATGAGGCTAATGCCTCTTTTTCCTCTTTCTCATCTCTGAACTCAACCCCTGACATTTTCTCAGCGTTTGAAACTGAAAAATATCTTAAAAGTCAAAAATTTCCACAAAATTTGGTGAAGACTTGGCATCTTGCCTAGTTTAACAGACAAAGCCGTGCTATGTGGTATCAGTGGCACAAGTCTACGTTCCTCTTTGGATATACTAAGAAATGCCGTATTTCTAGACACTGCTTTGCACATACACAATCAGTATCAACACTGTACAGTTTGACCCAAAAGACTCGTGTCCAAAAGTTGCTCCCAAATCAGTTGCATCACTATGACTTATTGTGCAAGGACAGCTAAACTGGAGACTCAGCCAAAGGAAACGCTATCCAAAGGAAACCAGCAATAGCTGAAACGTGTCCGATGCACCAACAGGATGTGAACCCTACACAATATCTTCCTTTTTTGAGAACGTATACTCTTAACATAATACAAATATTGGGCTGTGCTCCCACATGGACTGTGCGAGTACCTCAAAAGGCTGCTTAGCTGAACAGATTTGATGGTTTTCCATTCTTGGCCTGAGCTTCAGTGTGAAATATTCCCACAGCCAGATGCTCATTTACGCAGTGAACAAACAGCGAAGCATCCCAGTGACCAGAAAACAGCCACGCACGAGCCAGACCTAGGACTGGGTGGAAGCCTGCTCGGTGACCAGTTGCTCCACACCTGGCTCAGGGGCTTGGGGATTTCGTACATGGTGCCGTGAGGTTTTATGGGCACTCCATCTATCATTGCATTGAGAAAAAAAAAACAGCAAAAAGAATAAAATGGAGATTTTTATGGGCCTAGGAGGAGCTAACCTGGAAATATCATTGGCACAAATAGAGCTGTTGAGCAGACAATAGCACTCTGATATTGCCACAATTCTGTTTACCCAAACGTGGCCATCCCCATTGTGAATTTCCCACCCTCCTGGTCCCCAGCCTGGTGAGCGTCCCCACCGCCCTCCGGCTGGTGGAACAAAAGCACTGCTGTGATTGCCATGCTGACAGCTTTATTGCCTCCCTGACCTTGCTATTTTTAAAGAAACAGGTTATCTCGGTGATGTAAACAGGTCTTCCTCATGCAGTTATGTTATCCCATTGCAGGGAGCTGGAGCCTTTGGTCCTCACTCACTTGCACTGTCAAGTCAGCTGTATCAAGTGCCCAGGAGCTTACGGCACTGGTTTTACAGACAGCTGCCTACACTGACAAAGTGACTTTGTCTTCTCAAATCACTCAGAAAACGCAGCTTTAGATCTCTTCTTCAAACCCAGTTTACCCAAATTTCTAGAAAGAGTTAAACTAACCAAATTCTGACAGCCAAATCTTAAAAGAACATCGGTGCATCCTGGCTGGGGGATGAGGGGAGATGCGTATGTGGGATACTGGACTGAGCAGGCATCTGTTAAACGTGTACTCTTATTAGAAGTGAGAAAGTGCAAGTGCAGGTTTTAGTGCACGAATGATTCTTCGGATTGTGTGCAATAAGTAGGTAAACGACAAAAATGGCATTGCAAAAAATGGCATTGCCCTCCTGCTTCGAAGGTGCTCATTGCAAAACAAGAGTGGACAGAATGGCTCGACGCTTAGCTAGGGAAAATAACATATTTCAGCTGGCTGAGTGATTTATTAGAGACGATGTCTAGATTATCTTTTCTGGGACAGAGATGGACACGGTTTCAGAAAATTTTAACAGTTTGTGTTAAATTAGAAAAGCACTTAATGATTTAGCCTGTAAACTATTGACTCAGGAGGATACGAATAAAATGGAAAATGTCGCGGTCTCTCTCCAATTCTAAAATTCCTGCCTCCAGTCCTAACTCCGTAAGCAAAGAAGCACCCACAGCAAAGATTAGACCAGCTCCGTCAGGAGGCCTGTCTTCAGCTCCCATGAAAACAAAACATCTTTTTCAGTCCAAGTCGGAATGGGGAAATTAAAGGGGAAAAAAATATCAAATTCTTCTTGAATTAATTCAGTCTAAACATGGCCAAAGGTATCTAAACTGCTCCAAATCATTTCTCCAATCTCTATTCTTGTCGATCCCAGCATCAAGAAGGTTGTGAGACCCTATCACAAAACTGCCTGGAAGATTTCCGTGGTGCCTCTAAGCCCGCAAGGAAACCTTGAGGTACATGCAGTAAAGGAAGTGGTGTCCTCTCCTACTCCGCTACTACTGCTTAGCCCTTGGGAATGGGAAAAGAGCCTTATGGATCACTAAGCACCTATGTTCCTTTAGATGAGATGGAGATAGGTGCATCTGAGGCTTCCAGGGAGCAGCCAGTGGGTGTAAGCTGCACAGTGACACCGTTCCCATAACGTCAGAGCAAGAAGAGGTGGGTAAGAATGAAAACGCAGCTCAGTTGCTCACCATTCACCCTTCTATTTTGAAGGAGTTCAGATAAGCAAATTGAAAATGATGTCATGGCTCCCACAGGACACTGCAATATGTTGCCATTTGTCCAGCCAGAGTACAACTCTTATTAGTATGATATAACACAGTAGTTGGGAACTCAATAGAAAAAACAAAGCTGGAATTTAATAATAAAAAAAACAACTTATAGCTTTTAACTCATTGCCCTTAACACGCAGAGCTACTGTTAAGTGAGTGCCTTAACATGAAAACTCTGAAGACCAAAGAATTAAAGTAAGTGCAATCAGCAGATTACTAAATACCAATGGGAAATTTAGAGCTATAGAGCAAAATCCCAGAGCATTAAAGGATTTACTGCTTGGCATTGATGAGAAGCAAATCTTTGGATTTCCATTTCTATCCTTAATTAGTAACTGAGGTTTATTTTAGTCTAAACTAAGTCACAAAAGATAACACACCCTAAAAGAAAACAGAAAGCAGTGCAATAAACTTCATAAAATGTCTTATTAAAAAATAAGAAGAAAAAAGAATAGATTCAAATGGAAAATCAATTTCCAGCACTTCCATTTCCTTTTGTTTTCTTGTCTTCCCACCCATACCCAGTGCTTTTCTAATAACATTCAGCGCTTTGCTAGAGAGGTTACCGAGGGTGATAACAAAGATAGCATTTTAAACCCAAAAGGGAGTCTCCCTTTTAGAAGGTACATTTTAGGAGCGTTCTTGCTCCTTCGCAGCTTGGTTTGTGAAAGTTTGCTGTCTCCCTGCGCAGTTCCCAGGGCCCCTCACTGGAACTAGAACCTAAAATGGATGATCCATGCTTCTACAGAGCTTCAGCTCTGAAAAAAAATAACAACTGTGTCAAACAGAGCATTTTTTTAATATATAGTCACTTTGGGACAGGGGGAAAGATATGGTTCTTCTGGTTACTCAGGAGATTCCTAGCTAGGTTATCCGATGTGCCCATCCGCCGTTTGCCCCACCGGTGGGGTACCCCCGGGACACCCCGCTTTGCTGGCAGCAGCCTGGCTGGGCTGGAGCGCGCCCAGCTGCCGAGATGCTCCAGGGATTCGGTGTCTGATTTCCTGAGCTGCGATACAGACTCCCGCTGCAGCATTTCGAGCACGGCTTTTGCCGTGGCTTCAAGTAAAGCCGTGAAATACAAGCAGCTTTCTTCGGAACAGGAAAAGAAAAAAAAGCCCGTGAGTAAAACCTGAATAGATACATAGTAAAGAGCCCAGCCACAGACAAAGCATGTGCTTCAGCAAGAAAGAAGCTGAAGGATCATCTCCCTGCTGTTACCCACTCCCTGCTTTCCTCTCTTCCCCAGTGAACCCAAGAATATATTTGGTCCCCATAAAAATTTACTGTGGAGTGATCTGAGTGTGATTCCCGGGCTGAGGCTGAAAAGCGATGCCCAGGCATGATGGAGTAATGAAAGGGTGGCATGCTAGTGAGGTTAAGGCAGGGAAAGTAGATCCATTTAAGGAGAAAGATTTTTAGGAAGATGCCCTGTCTGTGTAGGTACAAGCTCAGTGTATCCCTAGGGTACCAAGACAGGCAGCAAGGCACATCTGAGCTGCTTGTTTCTTTGCCTTCCATGGTCAAAGGAAGGCAGAACATAGGACTGGAAGGGACCTCTTGAATCATCTGATATATCTCCTTCTATGACAGGTACTAGGTCAAATGGTTCCCGTCATAAACTCACTAAATTCCCTTAAAAAAAATGATTCAATTATTTGCCCTGTCTTTACGCACTGCAGCTGCAGCAGAGCCCCATTTCAACATCTTCTACTGCTTTTTACTCACCTGTGGAGACTGTAAGGAAAGATGAGAGAGACATGAGGGAATCTTAAATAAAAGGATTAAATACTTGCAGCACAAAAGCCAAGGTCAGCAAGCTTTGTCCAAGAGTTAAAATACTCATAACAGGCTCGTATGTGCAACAACATAACCTCTTGATTTATCTGTTTAGCTTGGGATGTATCATGCTGAATGCCAGCGGGATCACTTCTGTGCTAAACCCAATAGATAAAAGATTATCTTTTGCATAAGCCCAACCTATTTAGCTCTGTTTCGTTGCATTTGCTGGCTTCTTACCTTGGTCCTAAGTTGTCTGGAGCCCAAAATGGACCACAGCATAACTGCAGTTGTGGTTTTGAGTTCCTTTGTCTGCATTTGGAGGCTGAGATGGGACTACATGCTCTCTCCTGCCCATGTCCTCCTTTCTGTCCCCTGTCCCTCCCCTCTACAGTCTCTATGACGTGAAAGAAAGAGCAATGCTGGCTCCACTGTCATCTCTTTGGCCCAGGGTTGAGCCATAGTTCAAATATTATTTCTAGAAGTCTTGCCTGGAGTTCAACTTCACCTTGCCAAACATGGCCATAAATTTCCCTCTCCTCCCCTTCTTCTCCTATATTACACTGTGGTTGGACTGAGATTGCCCAAACCAAAATAGTTGAGGTCCTGCTAATCCCTAGTGCAAACTGGCTGGTGGGGAGATCAAAATTGGCCCCACCTCATGCATTTGCCAGTTAGCAAGGAGCCAGCAGACATGTGCATTATGAGCTAAAAGAATTAGAGATATGCATCTGAAAAGGAACACTGACCATAGTCATATTGTTGCAGGAGCTGAGCCTTGAGAAAAATTGTCAAATACCATGCAAAGTAAAATCACAAGCAAGCTCCCTTTCAAGTAGTTCATTCTGGGAAATAATAAGGAAAACAAAACAAAACAAAACCAAAACCAAACCCATGACTTAATTAATTACTTAACAAGTGGTGATATTTCAATTATGGTCATTCATTGGATCCTTATCATGAGGGTGAATCGTGGTGTACTCATTTCGAGGCGTTGATGGGTACGTGCCCATCTGAGTTAGCAGTCCCCTTTATCTCAGTGCTCGAGCAGCTCACGGTCTTTAACGTATTTTGCTTTTGTGACACCTCTGCTATAGCCAGGAGGAAGGCTGCCACAGGGGAATGTGATGGACGAGCGTGGCAGAGCCATGAACTGGGACTACATCTCCCGCCTTACGGGGTGCCCTGTGCTAGCTCAGAGAGAAGAGAGAAAGCAACTCACTCACTTGTTTTTTTAATTTGTTAAAACAACAGCTCCATATTCCCAGGGGCAAATGTCAGGAATAATTGCATGCAAATTGCGCTGGAGTCATGCTAACGCACCCATTGCCACCCAAGGGCTCCTGAAGGGTTAATATCGAGGGCTCGCAGGAGTTCAGTTAATTTACAACTGGAGACCTTTATCATCTCACACTGACATTGAGGGCTCACATTTCGCACTTAATTACTTGTTCAGCAATCACGCCTGGAAGAGATAGATGTGTTTCTGTGTTTAGCCCATGCAGCTGTGAATTGTTTATTTACTTATCGTCAGGCCGGGAATGGCTGTAATTTAAAGGTTCAGATCTCTGCTACCCTGAGCGGTGCAGGTCTTCCTTTAAACACTTCCATATTGCCGCAGTGGAATTTCGCTGGAGATGCCCGTCTTCTCCTCCCGATCCGGGTAATGGGCCAGCAGGTGTTACTGGTTATCGGCGACTGTGATTATTTACGCTAAACAACCGCTGCCAAGTTCACAATCATAACGAAGGATCTGCAGAGATAAATTTTGGAAGGTAAAAAGCAGGCCAAGAAGATGAAGCGAGATGAATTCCAGTAACTCAGCTTCTGGGGAATGAGTCGATCCCTATCTCAGGGCCGGAATAGTTGAATCACGGCAGCTTCAAACAGTGGCTCACAGCAATTCATAGGCCAAATGGTGTAATTACAATTTAAGCTGTCAAATGGTGACCAGATGGCTTTATCTTTCACACCAGAGGCCTAAGAAGTTGGTAGGTGTGACCTTTCCACATACCAATCCACCTGCGCAGCGCATGAGGTCTGCCTTCCTGGCGCACCCAGCCATGTCCACTGATGCCCATCCTTGGCTTTGATAATTTTCGAGCAAAGCTGTGTAAAATGAACATCATCGGTGTTCACAGGGCTGCCAGGTTGCATCACCCTTAGATGCCAAGACAGCATGCACCAGCAACGTTGTTGGACTCCTTCATCGCACACAGATGCAGAGAGTTACTGGAGCACAAAGAAGGGGGGTTGTCCCCCATTATTCCCTGGGGGCTTACAGACCTCCCATCTACCTAAGAAAGAAAGCATTGTGCAGGGCAAGAGAATCTCAGTTCAAGATATATATCTCCGAAGGAAAACTGGTGAAACTCCCTTCCAAGAGGGAGTCGCCAAAATGGTCTGTCCGTCCAGGCATCGCCAGCTCATGTAGGCAGAGCTGCAACGCAAGAATGCCATATTGCAGCTGTCCTTGCGATGGGCGTGATGGAGGAGACGTAGTTAGAGGAAGGAGGCTGAACACGTCACCTAAAATAGCCCGAGGTAGTTCCTGGAGAGTCACCCTGGGCAAATCCCAGTCCAATTTCCCAGCAGAGCCCAGCTCCCGAGGTGGGGTGCTCGCTGGGGAGAACATCCTCATAACCTGTCCCATCGCCAGGGGCGGCTCTCTCCAGCCTCCAGGAAAACCAGCCAGGTCCCGCATCAGCCAGACCCCTCAGGAAAGCACACAGCTTTGCAGCAGGTCTCAGATTAGAGCAATATTAAAAATAAGGACTTTGGAGTTGATGCTGACCCCAGTGAATTATCCCTGTGGGCAGGTGGAAGGGCTGACATAGACCATCGGCAGCGAGTTTCTGCCTCAAGGCTCTTGCAGAAGGCAACTGCTTTCGATTTAAAGAAAAGCCTTTCCTGTCCCACGTTCTTATGAGAAACACGCATTTCTCCCAGTCCCAAGGTTATTTCTATCTCACAGACGAGGAGAAGGGGATGCGGGCTGACAGGGAGCACGGCAAGGAAGGCTAAAGCAAAGAGGTGGTGCTTCCTAATATTTTTTTCTATTATCATCACCACGGCTGCTCTAGTGAATTGCTGATCTCTGAAGACGGAGCATCATTAAATCGGCTTAACAATAACACATAAGAAATAACGGATTAGAACTTTCTCTTTTTGAAGAAGTGTAAAAGATATTATTTGGCATACACAAGCAAACAAAAACGCAGATAATTCCAGGGTGATTTGAATTTTCTCAGAAACAGAAACACAGTCTTATGTGTCACTTCAGTAAAGCCCAAGAAAGAAGAAAAGAACCTAGACAGGTATAATTGAATTACACAAAATCCTGGAATTTGATGAGATAAAGTTACCAGTAATTCCCTTAAAAAAAAAAAAAAAAGAAGAAGAAGAAAAAAAGAGAAGATGAAATTAAAATGTCAAAGGAGCAGTGAGCTGCTTAATTGAACATTCAGTCTTTGGGTGCATTCACGGTTGTGTTGGCAGTGCATCCGCCGAAGGAAAAACACTACAAAATGGAAAAAAAAAAAAACAAACCAAAAAAAAGCAACTTTTACAAAAGACTGAAACGCACAGCTCAGAAATGTTGCAGGATTTACAAAGGAGCGGTGCAAGGCAGAAACAATTACAAGCAACAGCTGGGCCAGTAACAGCCCTGTATGTCCAAGTGCGCTGGGGCTGGGAAGGGGCTCTGGGGGCTGGACGGGTGCGGGTGGCACCACCGGGTTGGACCCAGCCAGCTCCCAGAGTGGCCACCTCCGCAACGACCCACGGATACAGAAAAAGCAGAGAAACATTTGTTTCTTTCAGTATTTTGCTATTTTTCTTCCTTTTTTAATGTTTGCTTCTGCTGACTCTGCCCTGACCTGTGCAGGGGCGCAGCCTCAGCTTAGGTAAATGGGGATTTTCAGTCAACTATGAAAAATCTAACTCAGATGAATCTCGTCCCGATTTGACAGACGTGAAATGACAGAAGGTAACTATTGGCTATAAATAAGCTTCCCAGGCCGTCAGAGGAATTATTGCCCAGCACAGAGCACAGAAATTAAAGGCAATGGGTGCAACGAGCTATTTCGAAGGCAAGAGCAGAGGGGAAGGGGAGAGCATCCCCTTCTGCTGGCTTCAGTCGGGCTTTTCCCACACTTCATGGGAAGCAAAAAAAGTTCCCTGAGAGCCTGGGGGAATCCGAGGAGGCAAGGTGGGCTGGGAAGAATGTGCCAAGGTCCTGCTGGGTGCCATCGGATGCTGGCCAAGATGTAAAAAGCACAGGGAGGAAGAATCCCGCATTGTTGTGACACCCATATTATTTTTGCCCCATACAGCACCGGCTATTGCAATCGACTGCCGCTGTAATAATATCATTCTTAAATGCATTTTTTTGCAGGCATTTGTAGAGGAGCACTGGAGAAGATGCACTTCTTCTGGGACCCGAGGGCAGAGGGGGGATCGCACGCTCCGACAGTCGCTCATCACCATCCCACATTTCAAAGAGATTTTATCTGCCTGGCATGGAAGATTTCCCAAACTGTTTATATTAAGAGCAGCTTTTGATGCCAGCAATGAATATTACTATATTGCTGAAAGGAATCAAAAGCTAAAGTGCCTGCGTGTACAGTTAATCTATCCAAACAGAAAATGTTTCTTAAAAAATTACGGCACTATTTTTATAACAAACCTCAGCCAAACTCAAAACTGAATAAATATAATATGTTCTTTTAAAACCAATTTATTTTTTTAATCATGGGCAAAAATACTTTCCTTGCTTTCATTCATCAGCTAATACTTCCCCTCCCCAATACTCGTGCCGGCTGCACGTGGGAGCCCGGAGATTTTTGTCTGGGACGGGATTTCTGCTTCGGAGGTGTTCGGATTGAAACACCTCCCCAGGCTGGTGGGAAGGGGGATGCGAGCACGTTAAGTTAGCATCATGGCCAGCCTGTGGTTTCTATCTCTTTATAACAAAACCATAAATAAGGCAAGAAAATGCCTCAAAGGGGCCAGTAGTGATGGGAACGGCAGCCACCCCAAAGCCCTGATCCACCAGGAGCCTAAATAAAGGCAAAGCCGTGTGTATTTCTATAGGATTATGCATGGGCATCTATTCCTATTGACACGCTGTTAAGGCAAAAATACAGAGTATCTGTCTCCATGTTATTAAAAACTGGCCCGCATAGTCATTACTACAATGTAATTTTCACTAGGCTAGCTTATGCAGAATTTGGTCCTTCCAGGGCTTTTATTATTATTATTATTTTATTTTAACTAGAAGGACCATGCAGAACTTTTCCTGGAGTTTTTAAGTGTTTATTTAGACTTGCGTCATTGCCCAAGACCACAATTTGAATCTCTCAAGCCTCATCCCGTGATCTTTTACTCCCCTAAATGCTGCGCGTATTTGATTCTCTCATTAAGAGGAGTCTAACCAAACAATTTGCAGCATGCAAGTACCCGAAAATGTAGTTAAAAATTACTAGAGGAGCCAGCACTGGGTGATGAATAGGCAAGCAGGGTATGCTGACCCCTGAGAGCTTACACATCCCCTTTTTGTTTGTTTGTTTGTTCTGCTGAACTTTCCAGGAGTTTCAGCTGCCATCAAACCTGGGGCCTTATCGTGCTAGAAAAAGCCGCAAAAACGCTTTAAATACTATCACCACGTTGACCATTTGTGTATGAATTTTTTTTTAAGAGGGGATGATTCTGGCTGCAAGCTGTTATAGAAAAATCTATTTCAATTTCTTCCGTCTGATTTCCCTGTATGAAAGAGAAACTGTGTTTGGGTGCCGTGCCGTTCCCCCAGCATTTTGCCCGCTGCTTATTCTGCTGCCCTGATAAAGGTCAAAAGCAGGTAATGTGTGTTGAAATTTCCACAGACCGGGGTAAGCTCTGAGGTTGTTGACTTTGATATCAGTTTTCTTCCACCCGGGGGAAAAAAAGGGGGAAAAAAAAAAAAAGGAAAAAAAAAATCACTCCAGCTCCTCATTGATTTTTCATGGAAATTCACCAATTTCTCCTAGTTTAAGATCTGGTCTCTGATTTCTCCCTGATTATCATATCCCTCTGCCCCCAAAATGAAGTCCTGCTTTGTTTCAGCTCAGGATGATGATATCATTAGTACTGCACCGAGCACAGGGCAACAACTCCAGTTTGCTAGGACATTGGTGATGAATGGCAGAGTTACTTCAGAAAAAAAAAAAAAAAACCCACAACAAAAATCCCCTAGTAAATGCACCTTAATAAAAAGGAAAAATAATGAAAGCAAAAGTTACACGGTGCTTGAAATGGGAATGTAACGTGCCTGTGCCTGTGCGCAGAAGATGCTAATAAACTGAGCCTGGCAGAATTAACCACCGTTGTCACTTTAAATGCTCCTTTTGGAAATCACACTTTGCTCCGGCAGCGTTTGTTTGGTTTGAGCTGACTGTCGCCCTTTTCCCTGGCTTCAGCCCTTCTGCTTTTAGCTGCAAACTCATACAAGGGGAAAAAACCTGATTTGCATTTCTATGACTTTAGACAACACAACAGGAATTGCTGGAATGAGCCACAAAACCTTATGGACACACACACACCCCCCAACACAAAAATGACCTTTAAGCAAACACAATCTTGGTCATCAACATGCTTAATTGGTGCGGAACTGGATTAGGACATTCCCACTGGGCTCCCGAGAGCTAAAGCAACTTTTCTTCAGATATATCGATACAGATGTTGGTATTAATTCACCCTCTTGGGCTCTTGCAGATGTTATAGGGGAAGTATTTAAAACTTACGTTTTAAAATGTAACTGGGACATTAATTCTCAATTTATTATTGCTGGATTCTAGAAATCTAAGGTATGAGAGCGGAATTTTTTTATTAATAACCATTGACTCACATATTCAAATAGAAGTGCCATTATGTGCCCACCACAT
>VYZM01017854.1:578662-599859 GCA_013398915.1 Dromas ardeola | reverse complement strand
CCTGCCCCCCCCCCCCCCGCGTACCGCAGCTCGGCTCTGCCCCGGCCCCTCTCCGTTCTCCATCCCCATCATCATCCTCATCTCCATCCCCATCATCATCCCCATCCCTCCCCTGCCTGGGAGTCGCCGAGGCTCTGGGCGACCCCCGCAGCAGAAGGAGATGCTGCAAAAAATCCGTCAGAGGGGATTTTTTTTAAATTTTTTTTTTTTTTATTATTATTTTTATGGGTGATGTCTTTAATTTGGCAGCCGAGAAGAGCTGGTAACAAACGACAGAGCGAGCTGCCAGCAAGGTTTTCCAGCAGACACCGGCCTGTTCGCAAAAGCTCCTTCACTGCGGGCTCGGGAGGGGAGGAAAACAGCGCTATCTGCAAGTGGGAGTGCGGGTAATTTATTATAGAAGCGTAGTTCAAAAGGTACTGCTCTGCAGCGATGTCCATTGAGCTCTGGATTTGTGAAAAGGCGGGGGAAAGCTGGCAATGGCAAGTTCATTTGCACAATTATTGCCCAAACACACCGCAATCCCGGGGGAAGATGCGAGCCGCACGGACCAGATGCGGGATGGGGCGCCGGAGGATGGGCGGAGCTGCTTGTTTTTTCGCGTTTGCCAAAATAGCACCAGGCTGAGGGGGAGGATGAAGAGGAAATCAGGGGAAAAATAGCGGAGGAAGAGCGGAGTGCCCCGGAGCGGGTGAGAGCCGAACGCAGGCGGCGGCAGCGCCGGGAGCCGCCGGCGGACCCACCGCAGCTCCCTCCGTCCTCCATCCTCCATCCCTCACTGTCACCCGCCTGCGCACCGAGCTCAGCCCCCAGAAAGAGTATGTGGCTGGCAGAAAAGAAGTTGAAGTGAGAACAACCAGGGGGGAAAAAAGATTTAAAAAAAAAGAGAGAAAAAAAAAAGAAAAGAAAAAAAAAGATCAAAAAAGCAGTTCTTCTGTCCCCCCCACTCCCTCACAAACAAGACCTCTACATAGTAAAATATTTCCTTGGGTAAGGATTTTCCCCTATATCGTTTTACCCTCTCGATGCCTTTTGGTAAATCGCTGTAACGTAGGATACGTTTGGGGTGGCCCCCCCCCAGCCCCGCGGTTTGCCCTTTCTGAGCAATATGGCATGAGCTCGCCTGAGGATGAGGATTTGACTTGATTGGACCACAAGTCCTATGACAGCAAGACTGGGGCATTTAAAAACCATATAAAATCGGAATAAAAAAGCAGATCGGAGTTGGAGTACCCGGAAAACCGTCAGACAAAACACACTGTAGCCAGAATGGGGTTTACCTTTATGAGACGCTACAAATTGCTGCTATGGACACTTTGGAGACCTTTGAAATCCCTTCATTAGCTATGTGATGCATTTGACATCCGAGCTCATTGTACCCCCGAGGCGCCCAAAACCTTGAAAACCAAGTTTTATTAACCTAATAAAACGCACGCACAAAAAAATTTGGGGGAAAATTCAAGAATCAAGAAAGGCAAAAAAACCCCTCTGACGAGTTTCTGGAGATTTTTCAAGGTTGGATTAAACGTGAAGGAGACGAACTATTCATTTGTCAGAATAAGGTTATTTTAATTTTTTTTTTATACTTAGACTATTAGTTTTATAGCGAAATTGCTTTAAAAAAGAAATTGAGCATTCATTTATATTTAAAACTGACAAGCTGTCTTCGTTTCCATCTTTATGATATATTTCCCCTCTTCCTTAATTCCTGCATTATGCAATAACTCAGTCATTTTTATGAACAAAGGGGAAATATAATGAGAAACATTACAGCAGCAGTGTGTATATTCTGCCCACTAGCAGCGCGGTTTCCTTGTAATATATTTTGTTTCCAGTCAAAATCTAACGACCTTAACGTCTTTCATGATGGGAAAGGACGTATTTACAGTGTGGCCATTGTACGCCGGGATATTGGGACTTTTTTGTGTCTTAAACATCACCTGGGAGGGGGGCCCGGTGCCGCTTCCCACCCCTTTGCGGGCAGCATCCCTCCTCCGGCAGCATCAGGGAGAAGGGGACCAGATGTTTTCCCCCTGCTCTTCCTTTCCGTAAAGAGAATTGTTCATGAAAAAAAAAAATATTAATAGTGAATAAGAATAAGAAGAAAATAATAATAATAAAAAAATCACCATTGTTATCGCTTTGACCCAAGAAATCTAAACAAGCTCCAAGCTCTCGCAAATGCAGAGGCTGCAGCCGCCTCTCCCCTGCCCAGCGCTTTTAATGCCCAGCGCACACGTTGCTTGCTTAAAGCAGCGTCTGGCATGGAAACCCCCCCTTTTTTCTACCAAATCCCTTCCAAAGCACTTGTTTCCACCAAAAGGTCCGGTTTTGGGGCTCTCTGGGGCATGGCAGTGCTCTAGGCACGGCTTGCTCCCTGCCACAGGTAACTGGGAGTGTTTGCACCCTAATTGAGGCACAAGTGCCATAAACCCAGTAGCCATTAGCAATTGGTAAATAAGTGTGCGAACTGTAAAGCTAAGTGTTGCATCCTTTAGATAAGGGCTTATCTATATAGCCATTAAAGCCACAGTTGCCTCTTTAGTGTGTAGAGGGGCTGGGGGCGTCGACTCCTATAGGAAAATATTTATCTAGTCCCTTTGGGACAGGAGGATTTAATCCAGTCTGACTTGTTTTGCCAGGAGAAACCTTTTTCTTGTTTTTGTTTGGTGGGTTGTAATGCTGTGGATTAAAATCCCTAAAAGCTTGCTGGTTGCCCACAAAACAAATAAAAGATAATCTGTGTGGAGTGACAAGAGTCTAACATACGGTGTCTTTTCTGTTATTCCTTCTTGGTAAAGCTCATCATTTGACCATATACACAGACTGTTGCTAAAAGCAACCTTTATATATATATTCTAGAAAAAGGAAAAAAAAGAAAATAGGAGCAAATCCTTCCAGCTGTCACTGAGGCTGGACCACACAGGATCTGCGTGGTCCAGCTGAGCTAAAAGTAAAGACAGCAGCAAGTCTCCCTTGGATCCGGGTATCACCTGGATCAGGCCCTGGGGATGGACACAGCAAGGAAGCAGCTGGGGAGAAATCTCTCTGAACTGGCACTGCTGTGCGCTGCTTGTTGTCGTGGTTTGGTTCTGTTCTACCTCAAACCAGGACACTTCTTCAGATCCACATTAGGTGGGTTTCAGAAAGCACTGTGGTACGAGCTGCATGGATAAGTAGAATTAACAAGATTTAGGTCCCGATCCTGTATCCCCAGACTTTCTCCTTAGCAGAGTTTTATCTGTTTAAGGATGCTCTCGGGCAGTATGGACTCCAGGGTACTAGAGAGCTTGAATACCAGACTTCAATTAACGCAACATCAGCAGCAAAAATCAGTTTAAGAGATAAAGATGCTCTGTTACTTTTCCTGGCTCTTTTGTAATTCCCATTTCAGGATTTTCAAAGTTTTGAGATTTCAAAGTTTTATACAAAGATTGGTAACATAATTTTTTATTTTTATAGACAAAGAAACTGAGGCACTAGGAAAAAAGAGGTTTATCCAAGGTGCAATTTCAGTGGTAAGCGCAGCATGAAAACACAGGTTATTTGCATCCCAGTCTGGTGCGTTTACACCAAAGCCACATTGACTTTCAGATAAGAGCCTTTGTCTGGTTCTTACTGAAGCTGATGAAAATTTTAGCACCACTTTCAAAGAAAAGGCTGAGGAGACTGGTAAATGATCACTTGCTATCGATCCTTTCTGAAAATCTATGTTGGGTTTTTGGTTTTTTTTTTTTTGGGTTTTTTTTTTTTTAAATATAAGCAAATCTCCCAGTCCCATCTGGGGCCTGGCATTCAGAGTAGGGGGCTGTAGAAAAATGGGAGCATTGGTATGCTTTGGTCCAGAAGGAAGTAAAATACTCAGTCTTCCAAGCAGCGTTTTCAAACAGGGGACAGCTGCAGTCTGAACCTTTTCTCTCAGTTGAAACTGTACATTTTTTGAAGGGCACCCTTTTTGATCTGTCTAAAAAATCCTAATATATAATGATTTTGTTGGCAGCAGAATGCATAAGAGCAACAAACCGAATTATTCATGTGAAAGCCAAGTCATAACTATCTGTGATACAGCACACACAAAATTCAGGGCTTAGCCATGAGTAGAAATTTTACACGCCTTAACTTAATCCCAGTATAATGGAGCCAGATTACAAGAAAGGAGATTTTTCTCAGTAGCTGTCAGCTTTGAGGATAAGGCTTTGGATATCTTCTCACTATCTTCCTACCCCCGTGAAGAAGCTAAAATCCAGAGCCCCATAAAGCCAGGGGAATTTTGCCACTGAGTTAAGCGAGAAGAGATGAAATCTCTTGATAAAATAACAATATTCCATTACAGTTGGGTTTAGCCCATTACTGTCCTGTGTTTGCAATCTGCCTTGCTTCAGCAATGGTCATTTGGGTGCAGGGATCTCATTAGCTTTATTAGGAAAGCCTTGTAAGCTAGAATTGCAGCATCGGTGCATCCTTTGATCCTATCCATGGCAGTGAGATTTGAGGACATCGAGTTCAGTGCGAGAGAAGCTCTTTTAGGCCAAACTTTCAGAGGTGTCCTCTGAGAGCTATGGGAAATTAGATGCCCAAAGGAGGTGGACACAGCCATGTGGGTCCGGTCCCCCTCTGCCTGCATTTGCTGGTTGTTTAATGTGCGTTTTGCTTTGCCTTCCATGGGGTCCCATCTGCTATCTCACCGTGTTTACCTAACACTCTCATCGCAATAAGCTGGATGATTGACTGCTAAGATTGAAATACAATAGGTTTTTCTTGCCCAAAATGTTATTCCAGAGGGCCTCTGGCAGCTCCCTTCTGTGATCCCATAAAAGCCACCCCCGCTTCTGCTCCTCTCCTACATTTGGTCCTGACAAAGGTGCTAAAGAAGAAATGAATGGGCCAATAAGTAATTTATTGCCATCACTCATTTGGGATCCACAATGACCCTGAGTACCCCCTGCCTTGTAATCACATTAGATTGTGTTAGCCCTCAGCCTGCCACAGAAAGGTCTATTTCATACATTTCTGTGCTTTTTTTAAAAAAAAAAAAAAAGTGCCGAGGTAAGACATCAATTTTCCTGCCACCCAATATTTCAGGCTATAATTGCTGACTTGTTGAGTGCAACACAAGCCAGCAGTAATTCCAAAGGTTCCAGATGATTTTATGCCTTTTCTTTCCTCCTGGTTTGTAAGAAAAGTGCTCAAAAGTAAAACAAAGCTAGGTCTTCATAGCTGAAGTTTTGAAAGACTAGAGAGCTTTCTAACCAGCCAAAGGAATGCGCAGGGAGAAGAAATGAGCACAGCTAGAGGGAGCAGACATTAAAGTTCCCCTAAGCATCTTTCTTCCAGAAGAATCTAATCAATACAAACCAAAGAGCAACTGACCCCTTTATAATGACCCATTTTTCATTAGGATAAATTTCCCAACCGGTCTCTTCCTTTCCCCCGGCCGCAGGTGGTTTCTGACCTGGAGATGGGGTTCAGGCGGCATCCAGCCAGGAGCGGCAAAGGCTCCGCTCCACCTGCCAAGCCGAGCGCATCCAGTCCGGACGCCGCACTGGGCTGCACGTCTCCCAGCTGTACCCTCTAGTGGACTCTGTGCGCATTTTCTTTTGGAAAAAAAAAAAATCTGGGAGAAGAGTTTTATATGCAGCTTCCATCTTCACGGAGCGTACTGCTGAAAAGCTCTGCAACCCCTTCCCTGCTGTGTTGGAAGGGATATCCTCATTCTTTCAATACTTTAGCCACTGAATAGCCTCTAGCCAGACATTTTTTAAAAGAGATCTAAAAAACACAGTGCAAGAAAGAAACCCTCCGAAGCAAACACCTTTTTTCCCTCGTGGGAAGAAAGCCGAACATCTTTTTCATTTTCCAGGCATGAAAGTGAAGAGAGAATTCCAGCCTAAAGCAAAGGACTAAAGAAGAGTTAATATATTTTGATTATATTTCATAACTGCATGGACCTTATTAAAAATAATCTTCCTAAAATAATTCCCAGGCTGAGCACTCATTCTGTGGGGGAATATATAATGATAAAATAGTCTTGTGAATGGACCCAGTTCCATTATTCAGGGGTATGAAACTTAAACAATGAGTGACAAAAAAAAAGATGAAAAAATCCTTCTAATTTGCTCTTTACCATGATCACACTGACTTTTAGGCTGGTCACAGTTACAAAAAAAAGTACATAAAGTTATGAAAATTCTGTCCAGATCTAAAACAACGATAGTGACAGCACTTGGTTATAAAAAGGAAATCCCACATTGAGGGAAATGTTTATATTATGTGTTAAAATTTCAAACAACAGCTTTTGTTATCCAGAATTGCCTTGGATTTTACCTTACTTTAAATAGTGTAAATTACACATATGGCAAATGTAGGGAAGAACAGTCCAGAGATAAGCACTTAATAATGTACAGCCGGGAGAAGGAGAGAGGAAAAGAGTGATAACTTATATCCAGAATAAAAAAACCAAACAACAAACTAGTGTTATCACTTCTCCACTTATCCATAACCAGACAAAAGCTGTAAAATCCTTGTGTCTTGGCTATATCAAGGTATATCAGGTCCATAGCCAGCCCAAAGTGGTGACAGCTCAATAAAAATGTCACTGTCGGATTGCTCTAGGTCAGAAAGACACTGGTTTGACCCAAGAAGATTCAAACCAGATTCAGATGCTGATAAAATTTTCCCCAGGCTTCGCAAGTTCCAGGATCAGCTTGTGCCCATGTGTTGGGCTGGGATTTTTTTAGATTTTTTTTTTTTTTTCCCCTTTTATTTGCCGTTTAATGTCGGGTTTGTGCTCAGTGAACAGGACACGGCGCGTGCGGGGACACACATGGCGGGGGGCGCCCTGTCCATGGTACCGCCCGGGGGGCCGCCCGCGACCTCGGGGCACCACAACCACCTGCTCCCACTGTGAGCACATGGCCTTAATTCCACCTCCCAGCACCACACGAAGCACCAAAATTCACTTTCATTGTATCTGCGCTGGAGGTGTCCCACCAAGAGCCAGCATGTGCCAGACCGTGTGGAATGGATGGCCAAGAGCTGGTAACCCAACTCTCCTCCTCACCATCGCTTTGACCTGCACAGCTAGGGAAGGAAGAAGGCAAAGCAGAGGCAGCTTGCCCTCTTTCCCAGCTGCCCAGTGCTGCCTGGCAGCTATAACTTGAGGGATGCTCTCAGAATAGTTAGATGCACCAAGCTTGGAAGTTGCAGGACAGTAGTGGCTGAAACAACCGTATTATAACCACACCACCTTGTGTTTGCAAAGGTCTCCAGATCAAGGCAGCTTTCCTTCTGCAGGCTTTTTCAATTAAATATTCATATACATTTTATTCTTTGTTAATTTATTTGTAGGAGGAGAAAACCAACATGCTTCTCTGTTATCAGAGGAGAAGGAACAGTGACAGGAAATTAGGTCAGTGAAATTGCCCTGCTGTGGGGAGAAGGGGTTTTGTTCCTTAAGAAATTTCCACTGCAGAAAACAAGTATCCCATGCAGCAGAGCTGCCTCCTTTGTTTCATCTCAGGCCCCCTTCCCAGCTCTTTGCCATGGATCCAATTACCCTTCCCTGGGAAAAAGATGTGGCTCTAAATTAAATCAAACCATGTATTTGTCTGGGGCAGCTTGGCTAAGATACATCGTGCGGTTTTCAGAGAAGTTGCTGCCATCTGAAAGTATGTCTTTGCAGTTGTCAGTCCTCATCAAGAAAAGCAGAGGCATGGATGCCTGTGTCAGATTGGCATTTCTATTCATGGGCCTATTTTTTTCCCCTCAAGGGAAATGGTCACACCCAGGATGGGTCTTCTTTTCTTTATTGGTGCTATTTTCCTGCCTGCAATCATAGTCTTCTTTTTAACAATACATTTTTTTATGCTGGAGACATGCAAATCTTCAGGTACTCCAAAACATCTTCTTCCCAAAGTTCAGTTTCTTTCAGGTCTCTGAAAAGGGACTCTGTGCAGGCAAAGACCTAAAAAGTGTGCTCTGCGGAAGAATCCTGTGAATTCACTGCATTTTTTTTTCCAGGCTGAAAGGAAGGAGAGAGTTTTCTATCCACTTTGAGACTGAAGTAACCTGGGGATCTGCATTTTTTTATTTATCTCCTAGAGCCGTTGCTCAGGACCCTGCACAGCAGCTTCAACAGGGCTGCTTTATCTCACAGTCACACAGGAAGAAAAATATCTGAAGCTTTTTTATCTCACCTGAATTTACACATGAGAGGAGCCTGAGGGCTGTCACTGATCTTCCCAACTCACCCTTGCTGTTCAGCCCCTTCGTGCCTCTCCAGCCTTTCTCCTGCAAGGCCCCCTCATCAGGGAGATGTCCCAAAACCACATCAGAAGGCTGTTCTGGGACTTTAAAACTTCCACCTTTTTCTATGTATGCTCCCTTTTTGATGAGAACTCATCCATAAGAGTGTTTGGGACTCAAATGATGGGGTTCTCTGCCGGTTTATAGTCATTTTTATATATATACATTTTTATAATCATTTTTTGTTTTTATATTTATACAAGGCAGTTGTGATATTGAGCTGCTGGAACAGCCATGGCAGCCTTTGGTCCCGGGGGCACAGAAAGGAGCTCATCAGCCCCTCCTAAGAAGACAGTGGCTGCAGAAATTCAGAAATGCCAGATAAAGGATGTATTTGAAGTTTGTAGAAGGAAAAGGAGAAGAATTCATTAAGGAATGAGATGCAAGGAAGTAATGCAGGTTTCTGGGGTGACATACGGCACTGCTTATGTCACCAAGCAGTCATACACAGAGCCCTTCAAATGGTGTTGCAGCCATTGCAGCCAATGGTGTTTCAGGTTTGCAAAGGTTTGCAGCCTTTGCAATTCTTCCTAAATCCCATGGAAAAAAAAAAATAGGAGCCAGGCCATTGGGTGTTTCAAATGGTGTTTCCCGTGATCTGTTGAAAAAAACAAGGACAGATGGAGAGAGAAGGTCCTGACAGCAACTTTCTATTAAGCCAGAACCATCCCGAGGGCGAACAGATAAATCTGAACAAGACAGAGACCTACAGCTGAAAGGCCTGGCATTTTAGGAGGCAATTGACCTCCTGGGCAATAGGGCAAATGGTGGCAGGACATAACATCCAGTTTTGCGTTTACATCGGTGATTTTCCCCATCCCTAATCCAGACTTCTGCAAACTTGCAGGAATGGTCCCCCAACAGGCCACCCCCACCCCTGGCAGCGGGTCCTTGCCACAGCCCCTGCTTTACACACGATCCATTGTACCGCTGTAAACACTGAGTGACGGCGAATTAGAGACACATTTTGGAAACGGGCTCCTGCTTCTGTGTTAGGTTAATTAGTGGTTTGCTAGTATGTTAACTGCTCTGCACATTGACCTCAGGCTGATTCGTCTCTAATGAACAAAAGCAGTTCTCCAGCAACAGGTAACCACTGATTTCTCAGGGACTATAACTTAACTAACAAGCATTGAGTTACCGAGTCTCCCATCTGGCCAAGAAGTGAGAAAATCCTTCTTAGGAAATTCACCCTCTCCATCCCCTAAGGAAAGAGGTTATTAGAATGATCTCAAGTCTAATTTAAAACTCGAAGCCTGGGATTGTTTGAAACCTTCCTTGTTTCTTTTCAATGAACTCCCCCAAAGCTGAAGTGACTTTTTTGACCATGGTCTGATGACTGCTGACTTTGTTTCTATGGTAAAGTTCATCAAGAAAGAATTCACCTTTTGTAGGAAACCCCGTTTTGATCAGGAAATGTATTTTTGCCAATGTTAAGTCCAGCTAGACAGGCTCTTGTCAGGAAGTAGCATAGGGCCAGGCTGAAAATCCAAGACTTTTTCCCTTTCCTGTTAGGATGTCCTTGCATTAACAGGTTATAAAGCTGAAACATGCTCTGAAAAAAACACCCCTAAAACCTCAACAGTAACGCACAGAGATCGCTCTTGAGTGACCCAATGGCCTGGCTCCTATTTTTTTTTTTCCATGGGATTTAGGAAGAATTGCAAAGGCTGCAAACCTTTGCAAAAGAAATGCTGCAAGTTGCAAGCAATGCTGACTGCGTTCGCTGCCAGGAGTTTCGAGATGATCCCTGGGAACACATTTGGTTTTAATCAGGCCCCTGCACTGTGGAACATCCTGTTTGTCTACACTTATTATTACTGACAAATTATCCTCCTCCAAATCTCAGGGAGCATTCACTTTATCCTCACATTAAACCTGATTGGAAACAGTGGGTTTAATTGGACTCAGCATGAGGCCCAGTTGTAAACTGCACCAGTTCCTTTTTTTATTGTGGCATTCGCTAGATGTGTGAAAATACTATATTTCATATACAGACCCCAATTTGCTACTGCGAGGGCTGTTACAGACAATGCACAGATGCCCTGTGCTACATGAGCAACATGCCCTCTCTCGGCATCCCTACGGCTGGGACAAGTTTTCCGTTCTCAACAGTCTGTGTATATAATGTGTCGTTCCAGAGGAAAAGATCTGGCCCCAAAAATCTGAGAGTTGTCTTCCATCGCTAACCGAGCCCGACAGTTTGCAGGACTATAAGAGTCTGCTCTGCTTCAGGCAAGGTCCGGAGTTTGAGAGAGATGGAGAAGGTGGTGCAGGGTGTGGAGGATTCTCCTCTCATTGGTCTTACTGAGAAACATGAGCATCTTCTTCTTCCCCTCATTAGTTGGAGACTCTTTCCTAGGAAAAGCTTATTGCATTAAGCAGACCTGAGGGGTTAAAGGTGTATGACTTTAATATATTTGGAGCTTGTGTGGATGGTTGATTATACAGGAGAAGAGCTGAAACTCTTATGCCTAATGGAGCCCACCGTTGTTGGACTGTGTTGATGATTGAGGGTAGGGTTATGTACTTGTCCAATGCTCTGAGGTCTCTAACATCTCTGGTTTTCCCTTGCCGGGGCTGACCCTCTAGCAGCTGTGCCTCATCCAGGTGTGCGTTGCAGGGACAGACAGGTGTTTCCAAATCAGTGAGAAAGTCCAGTGAGGTGTCAGGTAGTGGTAATCTTGGGCGGAAGCCCAGAAAGTGAGCTCGTGTCTCAGGTCATGGAGAGCCGCTGGCAGGAGCTGAGCTATTAAGTAACCTCTTCCCAGTGTCCTGGGTGTGGAAAAGCATGAGACAGCACGAGCTGTCTGGGTCTCAGAGGAAGAGGCAAAAACAAAGCAGCAGAAGACAAACAGAGAACCCAACCTCTTTGCTATTTGTGTTTACACAATTTGGGATTATTCATTAGGATCAGGAAAGTGGGAAGTGGTGCGGTCTGCTGAAATGAAGCTTTTCATGACAATACAGTCTCTCCCAAGTTGGTAAAATAATACCATTGAAGGGGTTAACTTGGGTTAGATATTATTTTAAACTGAATTTAAATTGCATTTACATGTGCCATGCCTATATATACACCTTGCTCTGGAAGCAAATCTAGAGCGCATTCGGCGAGTTCCCAGTTTGTAAACTGTTTCTCACTGTGTTTTGCCAAAAAACCTCTTGGAAATGATAAAAACGTCACAAGGGTTGTTGATTAAGTCTCCCTACCAGAAAAACAAATAGAAAAGGAATTGCAAAGGTAATGAATATACATAAAACGGAGACTTGTCCCAAATCGTGCCAAAGCACAACTCTCAAATCTTTCTCCAGAACTGTCTTTGACAAAATCCATGCCTCTCCCTGTCTGGCAAATAGTGTCACTGTAATGCACCTTCGGGTGACACAAAATCTTTAACTGTCAATCTTGACAGTTACCTTTGCACTTTAGATTGCTTCCTTGATCAGCTGCTGGCTGCTTTTTGGAGACTTTTATTTGTGTTTTTGGGGGGAACTTTGAAAAAGGTCACAGCAGAAGGCTTGCTTGTAGGTGGCGGTGATGTTCAGCAAGTTCAGCCCATCTGAAAATAATGCCCATCTGCTCTGCTATGAAATGTCTGCCCCGTAAAGGTATAAGCAGATGTGTCTTCCTGGAGCAGTAAATCCTCACTGCTTTTCTAGAGGCCACACGGATGTAGCTCTGTAGCTGGTCCCTGCTGTCCCTCGGATCTTCCTTCAGTGCAGACAGGAGATGTGCAACCGGGGTCACCCCACACACACCTCACCCAAGCAGGGTCAAAGAACCAAACACGCAGCCTTTTCCTCCCTCTGCTTCTCGTAACCTGGAGCATTAATTTCTAATACGTTGCTTTTGGGTGCTCTCTTCTTTGTGCACCTTATTTTCTTTGGCTTCATTTCTGAGGTACGCACCCGGCATGTGTCAGTTTGGGGTGTTTTTTAAACAGACAAATCTACAAGTGAGGTATGGCTGAGGTACCAACATACGTCACAGAGTCAAGGCACCCGTCTCTCGTTGAAAATGGCTTATATCTTTCTCGATGCAATATGTTTCCTCTATGATATTTTGAAAGAAAACACACTGCAGTGGTTAGAAGAGATGTGGAGCTTCTTACCAGATGGAGGTGGCCTGACAGCTTGTAAAAAAAACCTTTGCAAACAGTTAGCAGTAATGACAACTGACCTCAATTACCGAAACCTTTCATTTCTCCATCTGGGTAGCGCGCTCACGATTGCGCGATGCTGGGGTGAAAAACAGGCTGGAAGGAGTACGGAAACGATCTGTGTAAAACCATAATGCTTTTGAAAACATATCCCACAAACAAATCCTTTCTCATGCTGTATTTTTCCCCCAGTTCAGCTTTGGTACTGAACTTTCCATTTTCAACTGACCAACATAAATTAAAGCCAAACATTGGCATAGAGAGGAAAGATGGAGAAAGTTGACCATTTCCCTCAGGAGGTCAGCCACAAATTCCTGCTGTTGTCTGAGAAATGATGAGCTACTCTTTGGAGACATGACTTAGATCATTTAGTGTCACAGGGAAACTTTTCAGGCGTTTCAACAAGGGTTGAAATATGTCGTCTTTTTTCCCTCTTTTTTATAAATATAGTTTTAGACTCTGTGTGTTCATTTTTTTTTTTTCCTTTTTTCTTTTAATATAGTCTTCTATACAAAAAGTCAGTTGTGCATGGTGCTATTTCCTTTGGGCGATCTTACAAGAAATGTTCCCAGCTCGCTTCATGCCACTACAAATATCTCTTTACCTCGGAGAAAAGGGCACATCATTCACTTTGCAGGCCTAAACAAATTTGACTGCTTAGAGCTCTAACAGCTCTGGGTGACAAAGTACGTCAAGGAAAATATGTCATCCCCCCTTCATCGTTATTCTCGCTTTCGTTACTCATAAATATAGGATATACATCCGTTGCCTGTAAAAGGGCTATCTGTCATGGGAGACAAGCTAGCTGGTGATTACCTCCCAGCCCACCCCGCTGAGTTTCGAGACAAATTTCCAATCAAATGGAACCTCAAAGTGCTAAGGATGGAGGATTTAGAAGATCTTGGAGGTGACGTTTCCAGACAGAAGGGAAACAAGCTTTTAATTTCACCTAAAATGATAAATAAGGAGAAATGATTTCAAACCTTCAGCAGAGGCTTTTCTGGTTTTCACATTTACGACGGCTCCTTGCTGACTGACTTAACAGATGCAACCCGTATTTAGTAGGGATGAGTAAAATGGTTCAAGACGTCATAAATGTTCATCAAAAACTCACACGAAGACTGAAATGAGCTTTCTGCTGAGGTTCTTGAAGCTGACTTTTTTAATTCCTCTTCATCATGTAATGGCTCTGGCCCCACTTTCATCCCTGGATTTCATCCAGGGAAAGAAGTCAAAGAAATTTCTTCTGCTGAGATATTTATTGCATTTGCTGTTCTAGGAAGCATTTGTAACTTGTTCAAAGTTCAAAAAATCACCTCAAATCTTGCAAACTGAGCTATGAACCTGTTGCAGATTCATTTCTGAGAGCGTAAAATACAGGTTTGAAGCTTTTACAGTTATTTGGGGGAAGGAAGAAAGGTATAAATAAGTGGTCTTGCTGCTAATTCTAATTTTTTATGAATGTCTAAAAACAAATAAATAACTCTCGCAGGGCAATGATCTTATGCCGGCCTTTTGCTAAATAAAATGAAATCTTTCTTTTCACTGTCTCTTGTAATTATAACAGGTTTCCACTTGACGCAAGGGATCCAGATGTCAGTTGGGATCACCTTATTTTTTATTTGCTGGTGACTTGTGGTAAATCCCGTTGGTAGGATCCTGGTGGATTAGCTACCAACAGCGGGGTAGTTTTTAAAGCACATGGCCCTTGACTTAAATAATAATTTCCAAAGCAGTTGCTGTAGAGTTTTCTTTTTTGCATTTTTGCTGTTACAGATTTACACTTCACTCCTCAAATTTTTTAAATTACCCACACCCCGTGCAATTTAATGGTATGTAAATCCACCAGCAGTTTTCGAGGCTGCAGGTCATTTATTTGGAAGAAGCATCTATGGACAAGTGGAAAATCCCTCCATGAACTCCCAGGCCCTGCTCTCCTGCTGCATCACATCCATCGAGACCTAAACGAGAGGCGCTGAAACAAGGAAGAAAGTGTCAGGAGAAGGTTCCCGAGCACCGCGCCGGGCGGCAGACCACCCTGTGTGCGTCAGGAGGTCAGTGATTCAGCCTAAAAACCGAAAGCAGACCTGAGCACATTCCCAAGCAGTGAGCACCAGCAAGGACTGTTTTTTACCCGATGAAGACCATCTCTGTAACACGTTTTTTTCCTTTCCTTTTTGGGAGAAAAAAAGGCCTCTCATTGTATTTAAACTATAGGCACAGTATTAACAATGGTAACAGCATCATCAACACTAATGGTGGTCACTAAGAACATATTGGCTCACGGCTCCTCCAAAATGCTGTTTGGAGCAGGAGACTGGTACCCACTTCTGATAGTAGGTTTGGAAATAAACATTGCCCACCATCAGTGCAGGGAGATGATGATCTTGTATCCCTAAACATGTGAAAGATTTTTTTCCCACTCATTGATCTTTCCAATGCATTTGCTTTAGTGACCAAAGCAGCATTTTCTGCAAATAACATGTCTAGAAATAGTTTATGATGGCTCATAGCTGAGCATCGCTGAACAGACAGAACAAGAGAGATGGATATTTTCTGTACCATTTGTGAAAAATATATGCTTGCTGTGTCAGGATGTACCCTATCACTCCAGGCGTTAAAGCTTAATCATAACAACAAGGATTATCTTAATGAGCATATTAATGCATAGGAGCGACTGAGCCTGTGGTGGTAAAAATCATCAGATGTGGAGCCTACTTGTTTTTTGGTACAAGAACAGACACATATCCTTCTGCAAGAAACGTTAATTTCTTTTCAACGTAACTCCTTAGCTGTGGAAATATGGGTTCAATTTGTTTTAAAGGTGCATTATGAATCTGGAGTTTGAAATTAGGCATTTACAGTTTCAAAGCAAAACATCTTGGGGGAGGGGGGAGGAACTTGTAATTTTGTCAAATTACACAGAAAATGAAATTGGAGGAGCAATAAAGTGCCTGAAATGAGGTAGTGAAAAGTTTCACAATGAAAACCCCCTATGTGCTGCACACGCAAAAACACGTTTCCGTTGCCTTTACTTAATTCCACACACTTCTCCACAAGCAATAATGACATAGTCTTGCTTTCACTCTTAAATACGTGGCTCTTTGTTTAACTGTTTTTATATTAAAATGGGTGGATAACCATTCTCAGTTGCATTTTGCCTTTCCCTCGTCTTTAACTGTTCAGATTCAAACAACATAATTTGATTCAGACAGGTAAATAATCCTTATTCTTACAAAAAAAAATCAGCTGTCATGAATTAAACTCCATTTTTCCCTAACTCCAAATAAACATTAGTCAGCCTGCATTTGATTGTAATAACACACTTGTCATTTCAGATATAGCATGTTGGAGGTTTTTTTTCTAAAGGCTTTATTGGAATTCCTTGGACTGAATTTGCTGTGGGTTTATGATGGCTTCATTAAAAATCAGAAACCAAACGGATGTGAAGGACTCTGAAGAGCTTGTACTGCAAACATAAAGTGGAAATAACTTGCAAGATTTTTCATTTTAAAGCTGCTCCTGTTTCAGATGCCCTCGAAATTTGTTGCATCGTAGTAATTTGGGACCAAAGTGAAGTACTAAAGCACTTATTAAATTTATTTTGAGTTGCCAGCTACATTTGAGATTCATGTGCCATATTGCTTCACCCTTGCTTACAGTAAATCCAGAGTAAATCTGCTCAAATGCTGAAGTTTTCACTGATTTTACACTGATAAAGTGGAGATGTCAGGGAAGATCAGAATGGAAATCTCACTTGTTAAATAACAATGACATATCTCCAGAAAAGAGTTTTATTTCAAGCAATCACAGTTTGTGTTTAAAACTGTCCTGATGCGAAGTTATAGTCACTTTCATGAAGTGTTTCTTAGGTTTTTCTTTATTTTAATCGCAAAGCAGAGCAGAGCCCCAAGGGAGAAACATGGCAACAGAATCTGAAATTACAGTTTCTGGCTGCCTTTTTCTGGTAACTGTGGCGTTAAGAGCAATTTCAGGCTTTGGCTTCATCCTGAACCTAGTTAAATCAGCAGTAGGTGTCTGTTAATTAAAATGGGACTATAATCAGGTTGTTTTCCACACCAGCAGTGGTTTAAGTCTGAGTACCTAAAAACTGCTGCAGAGAAGCTGGAGTGGTACCTTCTCTGTGTCCTTGGGCTGATGGGACAAGGAGAAATGGGATTGCATTACAGCAAGGAAGGCGGCTCAGATTAAAAATTTCAGAAGCTTCCAAGTGGTGACTGTGACAAAATGTATCCCTGCATGGCTCGGGGAGCCGTCATGGCTGAAGACCTTTGAGGAAAAGCAGAACGTTGCTTCTGCCTAAACGTTTTCATTTCACCATTTCTGGGTCACAACTTTTGGCTCTGATCACTTTTAGGTCAGTTTTACCTTGTCTTCCCATTTTGCGATGACGTGTCAAACCAGTATCCAAAAATATTCAACGACCAACGAGTAATAGTGCGAGTTGTAACTCATTGTAGGTATTTAGAAGGCAAATTGTCATGACACGAAGCTTTTAAGGCATAATCAGTCGAGGTGAAGGGGAGCACAAAGCGTGCAGAAGTTAAACACATAACCTTCTTCCTCAATTACCTCCCAAATCCATACGTCCGCTATTCACTAGCCCTCATTTACACTAGAATAGACCCATTTTACTTTCCCTTTCATATTTTACCCGGCTGGAAGGTAGCCCACTCTCTTATGTCAGACCTGACAGGATGTGAATTATCTCCATCCAGCCTTGACATAACTTCGTGCACGGTGATGTAATGCTCCAAAAAGTCTGGGTAAAAAAAAAAAAAAAAGAGACGGTCCTTATTAACAGGAAAGGAAACAAGCCTCTGTTTGACAACCAGTGGCTGAATATCAAGGAGAGCTTTCTTAGGGAAAAAAAAAATCGTTTATGACCACATGAATTACTATTATTTATTCAGAGGGAAGAGATGGTTATTGAATTTTTAACTAGAATCAGCTGGCTAAGCAACCTACAAGGCCCAGGTATTTGGGCATGACTTCCAGGTAGATTCAGACAGGAAAGGTTCAAGCCTGTTCCCTCTGGGATCAATAAAACTACCGTAGCTTGACTGTGAGCTGGAGCAAGCGTAGCCTGCAACATTTCCCTGCGCTCCCCTTCCCCTCCCTCTGGGGGAATCTACCAGAACAGCATTACCCCACTCCAGAGGTCCCCTTTTTCTCCTTTTCTCCCCCATCTCCTGTAGGTGCAACGCTCTCGTGTGAAACCCTGGCTCTGTCACCCCCTCATCCCTCCTGCTCCGAGACCTTGCAGCCAGGGCTGCATTCCAGTGGCGCGATCTGAAACTGTATCCCCCTAAGTTCGTGAAGTATTCGGCATGTGTGTGCTTGGACTTGTGAACTTTTACCTTTTACCTATCAGCAATGCAGCGCGCTTCACCCTTTCCTTCCCTTGAACTCGCTGGATGTAAGCGGTGGAGACCCGATCTGCACTGCATCATGGAAAGGTCTCCAGCATAGTGTCATGGTGAAATAGCTCCCTGTCTACATGATTTCCTTGCTGCGTTGCTCATCCTGGGCTGGAAATACTGGAGAATATCGCAGATATTCAGATAGGTTTGCAGACTAAAGCACATTTTGCGTGCTGTGGGTGAGCTGCCAGCTAACGTAGCATCCCTGCAGGTGATAGGACCAGGCAGAAGAGGAGACAGGAGACTTCTCCCAGAGTGGTTTGAAGTCTCTAAGGTCGGTAGGGTTTGTGGCAGCCAGAGCTCAGGCTGAGCTTGCATGTGCAATACCGCTGGTGCTGAGCCCGGGGAACATGTTCGACCCAGGGAGATGGAGGGGATCGATCACTTTTTGCAGGATTTCCTTCGTTGGGATAAATTACACACCAGCTCTCAGCCTGATGCTTTGAGAAGTGGGAACTGCGGGGCGCCCTGACTCACGGCCCTGCAAGTGAGACAAAACAGCTCGTGTTTAGGGACTGTAACCCAGGGATGATGAAAACCCATTTTGTGCCAGTATTTTGCTCTTTTTTAACCAGCAGAGTCTTGTCTGGAGACAGTGCCTGAAGCGGACTGTGGGGTGGCAACAGGAGCCTGAAGCAGCTTGTTGAGGTGTCCTGCGCTTTTCCAAGCACACTTTTATTTCCTTTCTGTTTAGTTTGCATCACTGCAGCCCACTGCTTAGTTATCTGACGGCAGCGTGCTGGGCTGTCCCAACCCCAGCTGGGCGGCCACCACCACCTCCATAGCTCCCATGGGAGGTCCCCACCACAGCTTCTCGTGGAGGCATGGTGGGATTGCAAACCCACCATGGGACTCCCAGCAAAGCGCTCAGGAGTAAATGGTTGATGGAGGTGGCAATGACAAATGCATTTTGCGAACAACAGAGACACATCTAACATACACCTGGGTGCTGCCGTGCATTGCTGCAACCCATCTTGAGCTACGTTAAAGGCCTCAGCTGCAAGAAAGTAATGCGGTAACGAATGTTTCTGTCCATGTCTTTAATGAGTATTTCCCAAAAGGTCTTCAACTCAGGTCTTTCAAACCTACAGTTATATATAGTAATATCATAGTTATTATTAAACACTATAATTATTCAAGAAAGGGAGCAACGAATCATGGACAGATATCCCACTATTTCTAATCTACATGTATCACTTCTATTTTCGCAAACCATATTGATGCTCATACATGTGTGGTTTTTATGGAAGAGACGGCATGTGTGTCTATATATACACGTATATGATTACACGTTGGACTTTTTCTTAGCTGCAAACTTAGATGCCAGTTTACTTTTTCTTTCCCCTGTTTAATTACAAGATGAATTTGGTTCCTGGGGAGGTCAGTCTGACTGCAATGGTTACAGCCAGACATATCGCAATGTCAAGCTTTCCCACGCAGAGCCCTGCCAATGTCTCCCAGCCTTGACCTTGAAACACCCTCTGCCATTCCAAGCCCTCAGTGAAAGCTGAAAAATGTGCTGACACTGAAATCCCCGCTGTACACAGATATGCAATATTCTGGGATATTTCAGAACAGTCACGTTCTTTTTGAAAGTGTTCTCCTAGGCTCCAGGTGCTGGGCAAGAGCTGCAAAAGCTGAGTGTGGTGATAACGTGTTTTATCACTCTGTTGTCATTTACCCACTAATGACACTTAAATACAATCCTGTCTATCTCTATTATAATCTAAAATGGACTGGTTAAATCTCAGGCCCTTAATTCTGGTTGTTTTTAATTTGCGGAGAAGTAGAAGAGCTGCAAGTTTGCACTGACTCCAGGGTGACTCCAGTGATTCGGGAACCTGGGTTGTTATCTCTTGTCAGTCCTCCACAAATGCGTTTGCAATCTCAGGGTCCAACTGGAAACATTTGTCAGTGCCCCTTACATAATACTGGGTTTTATGGAAAAATTGAACCCTCCAGTACATGCAGAGGAAATTCCAGAGCGAGCTTACTGACAGACATGTCTTGGAAGTTAGCTAGTTATTTTGGCAGAGACCCAGGATTTTTTTTTTATTATTCCTTCTTCCCCACTACCCTTTTTTTTTTTTTAAAAAAAAAAAAAAGGAGGTGAAAACCTCTTTGGAGCAGAGGGTCTTGAAACCCAGGAAGCCCCACTGGTGCTTCGCTTTCAACTCTCTTGGGGATATTTGTTGTGAGTCAAGATGCCGGATGCAGAAAAAAAGAAAGCCATTTGTGAGACAGAAAACTGCCAATAAAAGAAACCTCTAGAATAGCAAGGCTGTCTCTTCGGTGTTTAATATGTGAAAATTTTGTGGCTTCTTTGATTGAATTTACTAGTTACTAAAATATTGCTATCTGGCTGATAAGTCTTCAGCAGAAGTGGGCTATAGCTGCTTAGTGTGTGTTTTAAGGAAGGCAGGGATCTGATTTTGCTGTGCAAGAGAAGGAGCTGCAAAACCTGTGACCAAAAGGCTCTTACTTGGTGTTTAACCCAGAAGCTGAATCACCACAGGAAGGAAGTGCCAAGAGCACTGGGAAACTGAGTCAGAACCAGCCACACGCAAAAGGTGCACTAAATCCCTGTGGATGGATGTCCAGTGGCTCTGTGAACAAAAACCAAAAAAAAGATGTTTTTGAAGTGGAGTGGAAGAGGGCTGCATCTGTGTTAAGGCTGTACATGCACCAAAAAGTGCATTTGTTCTGATATTTTGGAGAATAACCTAAATTCATTTATCTGTAGGAGCTTTTCAAGGTGATGTCCCTAAAACTCTGGTTTGAAAGAGCCTTTCCATTGAATTCCTGTGGACTTTGATCAGGCGCCCAGCTGCCCTGTAAACATGAAGGAGTCCTGCCTTGCAGTCCCACCATCCCAAAATGCTTGCTAATTCAGGTGTCCTCATTTTCCAGGTCAGGGAAGTGCGTGCCTGAAAGCTGAATACACTGTAGGTACAAATGGCTGCCAGCTGAAAGGGACATTTTCGTCCTTTCCTGTCTTCACCGCACTCCTCACCTTAACCAGGAAGGGTGAAAGAAGCTTCGTGTGCCCCCCCCCCCCGAGGATGCCTGGGATGACATGGCTGTGGCTGGCACCCCACTGCTCCTGGCGTTGGGCGTCTAACAACAACACGGGGGACCAAATATCGCAGAAAGCGCACAAGGAGTTTTTCATGGTTTTCTCACTTCCCCGCTCCAGTCCCGGTCTGTGGCTTTTCTGAGTCATCTTGTAAATACCAGTCTCTGCAGCAAGCAGGACCAACAAAAAGGGCGGGGGGGGGGGGGGGAGGAA
>VYZM01017854.1:480902-573413 GCA_013398915.1 Dromas ardeola | reverse complement strand
TTTTTTTTTTTTTTTTCCCCATCAGACCAGGTGATCTGTAATCCCAGTTTTTGGAGGGAAAGTAAGAACAAATGGAAGAATAAGCATCAGATAAGTCAAGCAACCCGGTCTTCATTAAGCAAACACAGTCCGCCAAGTTCTTCTGGTTCTATCTACTCCACGAAGGGGCTGAAATTCAGAACAGCAGACTGGAAATGAAATGCGAGCTGTAAATTTACTTTTGGTGCCAATCAAGGAAATTAATACAACTTGGCTTGTCAGGGTTCTGTGTGTCAACGGCAACATGAAAATAAAAATGTGAGCATGGACCAGAGACTGCTTGCTTTTCTGAAAAGAAATAAAGACATAGAAAAGGAAAGAGACTGTCCTCAAAATATGGTGCTGATTAAAGGTTCTCGTGTGAGCTCCTCAAGAGGGGGTGTAAGCAGAAGGGTAAAGGGAGTTTGTGCTTCACAAGGAAAATATTTAGACCTTGTACATAACCATAGCTGAGAAAAATTGTTCAAGGTCTAAATAGTGTGACTACATGAATTAGACTGATGGCTGTTCTGGTGGGCAAAGGGGATATTTGGTGGAGCAGTAGATGCAGTGCAGCAGCACCGAGCTGTGTAAAGCACGCAGCTCTGTAAAACAGACCTGTGCCAGGGTAAGGTGAGTATAAAACTTTGCCTTTGTAGTAGAGCCATATGCCACTGGGAGTCGTTAGTGGTTTTGCCTATTCTTACAGCAAATTACAAAAATGGCTCTTCTTCTCTCACCGAAGAATCTTCCTCCTCTCACAGGAGGTTAGCTATTTCTTTAGCATAGGCTCATATATTTTTTTTCCTTCTAGAAGAGCAGCTTCATTAAAGCTCTGACTCTAAAGTGAAGATCTGTGGTAGAGATGTAAATTAAATATTATATGTAAATGTAAAGGAGGAAGTATGTAAGTATGTAAATGACCGGGCAGCAACAGCATCTTCCCGAAATACTGCCATCGTTCACTGGCTCTTCTGCATTGCTCCCCACTTTTGCTGAGGCAGCAGCTGAGGCAGATGAGACCCCTCCTGTGCTAAGGCAAAACCAGAGGGTGTCAGAGGGAAACCTGCAGCACAAGTTTTGTTTAAGCAGGAGAAATGTGGATGTGAGCAAGAGAGGTTTCTGTGCAAATTATATCAGTGGCAAATAAAGGATTATCTTCTGGCTCTGGCAGAGGGGACTGCTCAGTTGTGTAGCCCATCATGATGCTGACAAGTCTATAGAAGGAGAACTGGAAATACATTGGGAACCGGAGAGCTTTTAAACACCAGCACTTCAAGTCATAAAACGATGGGAAGGGAGTTGAGATTCATTCCCCAGCCCTGCAGCTGCATGATAGCTCATACTTGACCCTCAGTGATATAGCTGGAGGGGTATTAATCAGCACCACTTAGCACCAAAGACTAACCCAGAGGTATTGCCCTTCAATCAGCTGCTTTCAATGCTAATACGCCTGCTGCACTTGTTACTTGGATAGCAAGCCTTGGCAGAAAGACAAGGGACACTGTAAGGGTCAGTGAGATCTCAGACAACAAGAACTAAACTTGCCAGAGCTCCTCCATAAAGTTTTTTCAAGGGGTGGTCACACAAGAAGTATTTGGTAGGACTGTGACATGGGTCTCTCAGTGCCCTAGTTGAACAGCCAGCTGGGGCAGCTCAGTCTCCTTCAGCCCTGGACCACTTGGTCACCGCTCTCCACTGCTCCACCATAACAGATTCCTGCCTTCCACAGAGTCTATTTTTCTTGTGATTTCCTACCATAAACCAGTCAAACCTTGTTCTGTGTTAGGTTAAGCAAAGCAGCCACGCTAAAAAGATGTAAAAATGAGTGACATATTACATATATATATAAGGCACACTATAAAAAACTCTCGAATGGACCAAGATTTTTATTAAATAAGAAAGTCACACAATTTAACAGTCTGGCAGCCTCCACCTGCTGCCTTGCTCTGCAAGTTGTCCTTCTGAGATTTAGTCATGGATGAAAGTATTACCAAGCAGGAGGGAGGGAGAGAGAATCCAGTCCCTGGTATCCTCAGGCAAAAGGTTGTGTACAATGCAATCACCAGGTTTTAATGCTGTTGTTTCAAAAAGCTTCAGTCACCCACTGCTCCTTCTCATTTGCATTCTGCAGGATACCCTGTTGGAAGAGGTTGTATTAACGTCAGGCTTTAATCTTTTCAAGTCATGGTTGAAATGAAAAGAAGAAGAAGAAAAAAAAAACAGTTACAAATATTGCAATTGGGAATAAGAGAGAGAGAGAGAGACGCCAAGACATGATGAAGAAATTCAGTTTCTTCTGCCTTGTGCTTTTACCGAGATTCATGTTTCTCCGAGAGTGGAACTGAAGATAATTAAAACAGGTTTCAAATGTTGACTTCATAGCTAAGGTTTGCATGACAAGACATGCAGATAGCATGAGGCAGAGCCCCTGTGCTAAGCAACACACTCTACCTTTGAGGTTATTTCCAGCAAAGTCACTGGGAGTCTTTGCGCTGACGGCTGAGAGAGCCAGATCCAGCCCCACCTCATCCCAGGACACTCAATGCATACACACTGTTCACAGCGAGCCAGTGCTCCTCAGCATCTCACACACCCTGGTGGATGCAGGAATTACTTCAAAAAGGATCGTTCTGAGGCAGTAACTCAGGCATTTGCACAAAGGACTGACTGATCTGGATCCACGTGTTGATGTTCAAACTTGAGCGAAAGAACTCAGCAAGAACAACCCCCCAACCCCCTGCAAGTCCACTTTTCCTGTAGCCCAATTCTTGTCAGTTTGTCATGCTTGTTAGGAAAAACTTTCTCATCATTCCAAAGACACCCTAGTGAAGAGGTTAACAGGAATCAAGGATTACAGAGACATCTGGCTTTAAAAAGCCCCAAACCCTTCAACTTCAGCCTTGGCAGAAAGCTGGGGTCCACTGGGGAGGATAGTTTATAGATTGATTGCAGAGCCCGGAGTCACGGCGCCAAGACCCGATGCTATGGCTTGGATGTGTAAAGAATATTGTACAAGTGCTTGAGCCATCAGGCGGTCAGTGCGCTTGTGTCCTGAACAAACTTCTCCTCCTTTGTCAGAAAGCTGCTATTTATGTCACACATGTGACATAAAATGAAGTTTGCCAAAATGTTTTCAAATCTCCAATGTGCTCCAAAGAAGGAGATGCCTGGGAGACTTGTTTTATTTGTATTGTGTACCTGTCCCTTTTCCTCTTTCATGGGAAACAAAGACAGTCTAAGGGCTAAGGACGAAAGGCAAAAAGCAATCCCATTTAAATTGCTTTCAGGGGACGTGTTGTTTTGTAATTTTCTGTGCTAGCTTAAACAGTTCCCATAAGAGCTATGCAAATGTAATGGCTAATTTGACAAGCTTGAATGAGTCATCTTTCAAAACCATTATTGTACAAAACGTAACATGGTTTGGAACTGTCTCCCATCTGTGTAAAGTGATATTGCTTCTTTTTGCCCTTTTCTTGAATCAAAGGCAGATGCAAACGTCAATGTTTCTCTGCCTATACAAATGCACACATGCACGAATACAACCTCTTTATACGCTGGGGTTTGCAGCTGGAGCTACGGGCTCTTTGCAGACAGTGATTCATAGGTAAGGACCCAGTCAGGGTTCTCTTCCAAGGCCATCTTCTCAAGGAAATAACTGTAGATGAAAAGCACACAATTTATTTTTCAGTGTATTTTGCCATTAGTACAAAAATAAATTGTGGTATATAAGTAGACGGGGTTGGAGAACAGGTGGTGCTAAAGCAGCCGGTTAAACCTACTGAATACTAAGAGGCATTTCATTGCTGCCAACCTATAACGAGTCCAACGCTACATTAGTGTTGTGTAGCTTTTGGACCTCCAAAAGGAAGTGTGTAGCAAATTCCTTGTGAGTTGAATGGAATAAGAGTGAAAAGGAGGAAGTGCTGGGTGTTTGGTAGAGGAATACCGCTTGTCCCAAGCATAAAACAGAAGTCAACATGGGAAAGGAAAAGTGGACTCGCGCCTTTGCATTTCAAAGGAAAAAGTCATAAGACAGTGAGGGGGTGGACTTCTGAATATCTCAGTGTAAAATAAAGTTCTGGCTTGCACATTGGCCCTGACAGATGTTTAGTGCAGAGTTTAAGTAGGTAGAGCAAGAAGTGTGAAATCAGATAGCTGCTTAAAAGACAACTTTACAGTTGGAGGTGCTGACAGAGGGGTTGCAAAGACAGGGGTAGAAAAGGAGCCATAAGGGAGAAGAGTTAGAAAGAAATGAGTTTTATTGTGTGGTAGATGACCAAGACCTCAGAAGTGTTGGTTTGAAAAGAACAAGTTGGACTTGATGAGTAACTGCTAAATAATACCAAATAAAGAAAGAAAAGGAGGACAAGAGCAGATTGGGACATTTGTCCAGAACAAGAGGAGACTTTGGGTCTGGGCAGAACTTTTAGGTAGGAAGCATATGGAGAAAGAGAAAGACACAAGCTCCAAGGCTTTAGCAAACATGGTGATAAAGGATGCTAAATAAGTGATCTTAAAAATTCTGGGAGAACCAGAAGAGACTGAAGAGTTGGATAAGCAATTCCAAGAGAAACAAGCCAAAGAGGAGGTCAAGAGTATGGAGGAAAGGAAATGCCAGCAGTAGAAAGGATACAACAAGGAAACATCTCCATGTCTAATGTTATTTCTGAGAAACCCAGAGTGAAAGCAGAGCCAAGGCTGCAGAATAATTCCCTACAAAATACTATCCATGTGGACAGTTAAGCACAAACATAGCAACTAGGGTATCTGAGATACAAAACAACGTACCCACTGGTCTTACCTCACCATGCCCTACTGCCCAGGGAAAGGCAATTTTCCACCGCAGGATGCCAGTCAGACTGGGCTGTTATTCTTGAACATCGGGAAATCCCAATGAGTGGTACTCAAGGGGTTAATCCATCCTTATGTTTTGCGACTAGATTAGTCAGCTCGGTTTATTCTTGTCCCCATACCTCCCCAGTGGTACTGTAGTGTGTTTATAAAAATAGCAAACAAATCATTTGACAGCAAGGGTTGGAAGTAAAAATTAAAAAATGCCATACTTTCCCTATTAAATTTTGATAGTGTCCCAAAGGCTTTCAATATATTGCACACGTCCAAGCTCTACCGCAGAATAATTGAATCATAAAGACTAATACCATGTGTCTTTTGAGCGCGTACGCGAGTCGGGGAATGCTGCGGGCGGGCGCGAGAGTACAGGAGGACATGGCATGGTTATCTTTGAATTTCCCCAAGTGGATGGGAAAGCAATACATGCTCTCTTGCAGTCCTAGGGAAATCTTCTCTCTGAGAAGGGAGCTCTGCTATGGGTTCAACGGTTTTTTAAAACATCAGTGTTTCCTTTGCATGGCTCAGATATTTTAACCCTTCCTAAGAGCCAGCAAAAAAATTTTACCAGCTCTTCCAGGCTATTTTTGGGGGTACTCTCAGGTAAGCTGAGATGGTGTAGGGTAGCTGCACTACATCCATGGGAGAGCGATGATGGATCTATAAACTACGCAGGGCTGTCCTCCAATATTTAATTTTTTCAAGACGCTGGTCTGAGCTGAGTTTCAGCCGCTGGAAATTGGTATCTGGCTGAGCTCAGTCAACAGACGCAAGTTCCCAGATCTGTAGGGAAAAAATGGCTGGATTCAAGTATTTTTAGTCCTGGGTTCATATATATGGGTCCTATATAGAAGAAAAAAGTTGAAAATAACAATGGCAAGGTTATAAAAAGCTGCTATAGCTGGGTATAGCAGTGCTGATGCCAGTGCAGTGACACCAGTGGGAAACTTATGAGAGATAGAGCCTTCCACAGAGGTCTTCCACTGATAAACAGCAAAGCTCACTCGCCCTCTTAGATGAACTTTTTGGCTCTGTAAAGGATGATAAATGAGAGAAAATAAAAGTAAGAAAACATTAGCAGTTATGTTACAGTCAAGAGGATGATGTTCCGTAAGTCCAAGTTATGTATGTTCAAAGCCAACACGAAGAGCGGGACTTCCCTTCGCTATAGACCCCTAATAAAGCAAAACTCTGCAAAGGTTTCCAGCTGATCCTGCTTCGGAGCTGCTTTGAACTTTCCCTAAAGAAGGAGGGGGGGCGTAATTTTCACAGGCGATGTGAAAGCTCTTCACATTAGAAAGTCTGAGGGAAGCTTTGGCTTCGGTCTAAAAGCTTCGGTGCTTTATTCCAGAGATGACAACACCCAAATACAATGTGTTTGCAATAGCAACACTGCTGGTTAACGGGACAACCAACCTCTCTCTCCAGCTGACCTTTTTTCATTGATTTCATTGAGCTAAGGACATGGAAGAACAAACGCATCTTTCTGAATATCTCTCTTTTTTACTTTTTTTATTTTTCTGAATAGGAAAAGCCTGGACTTGATCCAAAACCTCGGAGGATTTTTTTCATGTGCCTTATGGACTTTATGATCATTTCAAATAAATTTCACCTGTAACCACACGCTGCCTGAGGCTGTAACTGTTGGATGCTCCATTGTATAAGGGGTTAAGCTTTTTCTACTAAAGCATTTAACCCTATTGAATGCTGAAATGTAACCTAAACACCACTAGTTTTCACAAAAGCCTGAGTGCAATTACTTGATTTAATTTCTGCATTTGTTATCATGAAGTATAAATAATTACAGCTTTGACCTTTTGGGTAGGGGCCAAGCTGTAAGTGTAAGAGGTAAACACAATAAATAAATACATGTAAAATACAATCCCCCTGCTCTGAAAACAGTAAGTATTTTCTGTATTTCCAAACTAGTTGTGAGAGAGTTAGCTGAACACTCATGTACTTCATAGAGTCACTGGTTTTAGTTACTAGAATAATAATGCAGGGACTGTAAATAGGGTTTATGACTTTTTATGAGAAAGCCATGTGATGCTTTTACAACTCTCACAAGTAATAAATGTCTACATCAATTTGATTGTTTTATGTGGGTTTTCTTCTTGCTTTACACCATGGAATGGGTTGAACTTCACTGGGAGTCCTCTTGAAATTCTGACATTTCAAAATTTGGTTTAGAGCCAAATCAGAAAAAAAAATTTTGAAAACCATATTTTCTCTTCAACCACATGAAAACAATAATTATTTGGGGTGAATTAAAATAGCCTGTTCTGATAAAACTAAATCAGAACAAAATACCTTCCTTTTTAACATACATTATTCAAAGCATAAAATTAAATCACTTTTGTTATGAAAAGACAGTTAGTACAGAAAATCAAGTCATTTCATTCAATCAAGGTCCAAACACAATACTTCAACCTAGTCAAAACAATTCTTTTTAAAAAAACTGAAACAAAACTTCATTGACAACAACATACCCTGATCGGAAGTCTTGATTTCAAGTGGATGGCATTTTCCATTGAAAAATTGCCAGGGAAAGGTTTTTTCCTGCTAGCTCTAATCTGATGTTATCATGTACAGCAGCACTGGGAGTTAAAATTTACAGCACATTTTGAGGTCTCCCAGAACATATTTTCTCCAACGCCAGCAGCACTGCTGGGCTTTGCCAGCTGTGAGGTAGAGCGCTAAGCAATGGAAACTATCCGTCAGCAGCCAAGGTGCTCTTAACAGATGGTTAATTAATTGGTAAGCATCACTTTACAGAGCACTGGCATGAGGTTGGACTCACCACGGAAGGAAGCTTTCCAGGAGGGTCCATGGTTTGTTCCACAGAAGCAGATAATCTGTGGATAAACTCTTCAAACACTCCTAACGTGCAACTTGCAGTCCCCGCTGTCTTTTCCCATGCTATGAACCAGCATGGTTCTTCCCATAAAGAAGTGGGAAATGGGAGCACAGCCTCTGGAACCAGGGATACAACTTCTCTCTTTCCTCCCACTTGGTGAAGCCCATTAGATCTGCTACCAATAGGGCATTATGTGCCTGGATGATGACTGATCCTAGAAAAGATTTACTATTTGGTGCTAGAAACCGTACAACTGGCTTGCATCAGTGCTCTGCAGCTTTGAATAGGCTGACCATAAAGGGACTTCACCTCTAAATTGCAACTCATTAAAATTGGTCGTGCAGAGAGAGACATGTACAGAAATGGTATCAGAGTCTATGCAAAGAGATATTGTTACGGTTATATCAGGGAGAGTGGTATCAAAGTAGGGTTTACACTTTGGACCAAGACCAGTAGGGTATTTGGTGGCCCTTAGTGCGTACAGAGTTATAACGTCGTATCACTCGTCACTGGATACATCTGTCTGGGAAGGAGGCACAGCTGTTTTTATAAGCAAACTGTTGTATTGCTGAAAAAAAGCCCAGGAGTTTGCAAACCTCAGCATACCTTTGAGTACTCACAGCAAGCACTCTGGGCAGCATTGCTCCCAAGGCAGGTCTCGTTTCATGCATTAATCTGAGTCCGCATGATGCCAGCTTTGAGACAAGCGGGTATTATTACAACTTGAAGCCTTTTCCTACAGAAATGAAACTCATTCATGCACACAAGGACCTGGAGTGGATATTTGCCTTTTGAGACCACAGTTTTCTGTGCAAAGGCTGCTACACGAGGTGAGCCTTTGGTGCTGCACGGCTCCCTTGGCCTCCTGATGAACGTGCTGCTCCCCTCTGAACCAGCATCCCTCACTCTGCTAAAACACACAAGGATGCTTGGAGATGCTGCAACTGCCCTGGGTCGCTCGATGGAGCGACCATCCAGAAAATATCCTTGGATGAGTGTGGTAGCCCCAGGTGACCCGAAGGATCCCACACTTTCATTAAAAGCTCAGCTATTGCGAAAGCCAGAGCTCTTAAGATGCCATGAAAGGCAACAAAGGATGACGGGGAAAGATGAGCATTGTGGGTGGGAGAGAAATAGCCCAAAACAAATGGAAAAAACTGTCAAAACATTTACAGACTCCCTGATAATTAAGCAAGAGTGGGGAGGATCAATTTACAGATAGTGTCTCTTTCTCTCCTCACTTCTCCCTACAAGAAAATAAATGATGAACTGAAAAGGAGAGCAAGCAAGAGAGCAAGTTTTGGAGAGAGTAGCCAAGAGTTTTATTACAAGCCTGTTCCTCATTAAGGCCTTAGCAGCCTCACACACAAAAGCTAATTACTGTTTTTATGTCATGTTATTTTGATTCATATTTCCTGTCTGGAAAACAGACGGGAGTTTTGGGCAGCTGGCCAAGGCGAGGGCCACGGTATAGCGCAAGCGGGAACCTGCCCCAGCCGCGGCACAGAGGAGACAAGAGCCTTATTTTTTTTGGATTTTTGGTTTTTTGTTGTTTTGAGGAGGAAATGGGAACTTTCCATGTAGGCGTAGGTTGCTCCCAAAAAATTGTTGTTCTCCAGGGGTAGTGGAAAGAAAGAGATGTCCCACCGCTCGTTTCTGGTCAGGAAGTGCCCCTGCGGACAGGGACGTGTGGCTTTTCAGTCCTGGTCACGCCTGGCGTTACCCATGCTTGGATAAAAGGGAAAGTGATAACTTCGCAACCGGTGCAGTTTTTAGAAAATAAATTCTCTGAGGACCAATATGCTATTCTCGTCCCTCTTATCAACAGAGGGATACCATGCGGTGCTCTCCGCAGGGATCATATCGAAGTGCTGGGGGGGTGGGGGGGGTGGAAGAGAAACAAGTCGCCACTGCTGCTGCCCCGGGTTTCCATGAGGTGGCAGCAAGGAAAAAAAAAAAGTCCCGTGAACTCCTTCTCCACAAAAAATTTGTCCTAGAATATTTTCTGCTTACACAGAGTAAATATTTCACCCTTATTTATACCCTCATTTCAATAGCATCCAGGTACTTCACAAGCAGACCTGACGCTAACCTCTTTCCCTGCCTGCAGGGAACAGAGCAGAGTTCATTTACAACTTGGGAGAAAAGGAACAGATTAAACGAGTTGCCCAAAGCCACATTATTTTGTTTTCCATCCTATCTATTAAAAAAAAAAATAAAAATCTCAGCCTCAGCAGTAGTGGAGCTCTTCTGCAATATAGTATTCCAGGTAAATGCAAGAAACTGTGCATATTTTTAGAGCTCCAAATTTTAGCTGAGAAATGGTGACGGCTAGGAAATTAAAGGTTGGAGCTATTACAGATATCTGCTATAAATGAGTAACGATAAAAAATCTATATAGACTTAAATATGTTATAACACTTATAATTAATTGTTCCATTGTCGAATGTTTCCTCCATTTCTGTTTGCTTATTTTCTGCATAATTCTTGCTTAAGTTAAATCATTAATTGCTCCTACTAAGTTGAAAAACAATTTAAACATATTATTCAGAATTCATGGAGTGAATTCACTGGACACACAGATGACACGAAAGCTTTATTTTTTTCTGACCTGAGAAGGAGAACTCTAATTCAATAACTTTTAGGTTAAACTTTCCGTGTATGTATTCGTCACTACCTGCTGCCTTGCAGGATATATGGCTTGGAAACTCATCCCTTAGGCTGGTCATGAAGAGAAGGCATATGAACAAGTTCTCTTTTAAAAATGTACTTATTATGGGAATATTTCACTTTTTTCTTTTTCTTTTTCTTTTTTTTTTTGCCAATAATGCTATATGAAATAAACTCAGTAGGGCTACGGAAAGCACATGACAATGCTTGAGGTAGAAGCGAGCTTTGCTCAGCAAACTAACAATAGATGGAGGATCAGGATGAGGGAAAACCTCAGAATAACTCGTCGCAAAATAACTTGCATCTTCCCAGAGTCTCCTACTGCTTCTTTCTAGCCTGTCCTAGTAATGGTGCTTAATGGCATCCTGGACTTTTGACTGGTCAGTCGGGTTTCCCTCTTACTCCCCTTGCATGGCTCAGTGCTGCTGCTAAATTCCTACCCTCTTCTGACCAACACATGCCAAGAAGAAAAAGATGTCATCTATGGAGGACCTTTTTCTGTAATCTCCCTGCTTACAGGTCAGAGCTCATTCTAGTGGAATTTAACCTCCTTTTTTGCAAATCCCACTGAAATGCTTCAGTGGTGGAGCGCACCAGCTTTTTGAGTAGGTCTTAAGGACAAGCGCCCAGCACAAACCAACAGGCAAATATTTGATGGGTAAGACATCAAATTACCCGTGTTGGCACCTGGTCAAACATCAGGTGCCATATTCTCACCCTCGCCCTAAAACACCAGGGGATATTTAATGCTTTTTAAGGAGACAGGGTAAGAGCTTTGTTTCTGACTTGAACCATGGAGGTGCAATCAGTGTATCACCTCCAAATACCATGCTCACGTATTGGGGGTGCAATGTCATGGCTCTTGTAGGCAAAACTCATCCTTCCTCTTGAACACTTCAGCCTCTTCCTGCAGAGAGAGGTAACTGCCATGTGCAGAGGAGGCATCCCAGGGAGGTGATGTGGATACCTTGGGGGTAAAAAGGTAGAAACAGTAAGAAGCTACAAATGAAATATTGCCAAGATTAATGTTGAAAAGATTAATATTTGGCCCTGTAGCTGTTTTCTGGAGTCTGAGCCCTCACACCCTTTGGAGACACCACACTGCCTTCCAGACCCCATCCCTGTGAAAGCAGTGGGGATGTCACAAAGCTTAACATGAAAATTGGGATGTTTTGCACCAGAGGAAGAAAACAGTAGTTTTCTTTTCTTCCCCAGCTATTTCTGTTGCTTATTCCTCCTTTCTCTTCTTGCCGTCTCCCACCTTGGCAGTCCTCGGCGAATTGCATCACCCTTTCCAGGCTGAGCACAGCCACGCACTGAGTAAGCAAGTGCTTTACGAGCGAACTCCAACACAGCGAAACATGGGCCTGCAGAAAGAGAAACCTCTGGTTAACTTTAATTAAGTTTGCATTACTTTTCCCAGTAGGACCTCAAATTTAATGGTATTATGTTTTAAGCTGTTTGGCAAGTCTTGAGAAAACAGTTTAGTGTATTTCACTAATAAAAACAAAAGCTGTGTAATAAACCAGGCCTCTGTTGAACCAAAATAAGGAGACATTTATCCTTTTGAGCGTGCAGAAATTTCTTTTGAAAGATGACACTGTTGACTGTGTGCTGGGACTGAGGACTTCTTTCCCAGTTTGTCCTTATTTTGTCCTGACTCAAGCAAAATTGCCATCCACTTCATTGTGAACCTGACTTGAGAAAGTGGGCAGGAATTTCACCAGCACCTTAGAAAGACAGTCTTTTATTATTATTACTATTTGCAGCCCCCTAAAAATTATCCTCTGCTTGGGATCACGATAAGAAGGAAATGAGAAAGGAACGATGCACTTCTCGCAGCTTGCTCCCCCCCAGCTTCCTTACTGGGTCAAGAAGCGCAGAGCCCTGGATTTGCTGGACGGGGATGAAGGAGCTCATTTAGAGGCCAGAAACGCCAAACGTAACCACTGGATGACACCCCAGCTATCACCACTTACCCTATACTGGGAACAGGAAATAGCTGGAGGCCTCAGATATCACTTCTGGTAAATGCTGACTTGTTAATGGTGACTAAGAACCTGGTCTGAAGCCCACTGAAGTCAATAGAAAAGGTGTCCCCTGACTTCAGTGACCTTTGGATGAGTCTCTAACATGCTGGAGCTGTAACTCCTACAACTCAGTTGGAAAGAGAAAGGAGACAGAAGCTCATTGGCAGGAACACCCTACATCTCTGGCAGTGGCTGTCTACACAGATTTATCGACCTTGTTAGCAGGTCAAAACGGCCTCAAGCTGTTGGAAAGGACAGAAAAAGGGACCTCAGAGCCTCACATAATCAAACGACTGCAGAGTAATGGCAAGGCAAGGCGAATGAAGATGGCTTAGCTTTTTCTCCTCCCTGGCTTGTCCATGCTATGCAACTGGTCCCTGGGATGTGCGACCTCAGATAACGCTGGGTTAAGGGAGAACATTTTCTCCTGCAGTGACCTTGGGTCCATCCCGTGAAATGAGATACCCAAAGCTGTGCGGGGCCTGATCCAAAGCCCACTGAAATGAACAGGAATGTTTCCATTGGCTTGCCTGGGCACTGGATCTCTAAATATTTGGTAACTCAAATCTGAAATGAAAGCTTTTTTTGAAGCTTTAATTAAATTCCTGTGCTAATTCAGAAAAAGGATCATTTCAAGGTCAGGGACACTGCAATTATTTCTTTAAAATCTTATTATGACTGGCTGGTTATGGGGTTGACTCTTCTTTTTCTCCCTTTTTTTTTAAAGTTACTGCAAGGATCCTTATTTAAACTATAAATTGAATTAAAAACTCACATTTAATATTTAGTTATGATGTGGTTAAAAATTTTATGTGCCAGGCAGTTGCTCTTTTATTTGCTTACAATGTTGTCTTTAATGAATGCCAAAACCATGCAGCTCAAATGAGCAAGCAGATGCCAAGTTATTAACAATTATTACCTTTTACAGTAATTTTTGGCAGCCTTTCACTTTTTTGGTGGTCTAATAATTTCAAAACAGGGAACTTTGAAATATTACACCAAGACCAAACAGCACCGTGGATTGGTTTACTTCCTCTTTTCTGACTTATTCCAACTTGTTTCCTATTGTGAAATATTTTTCCACCCAACATTTGCCCAGCATGGAGTGAGGTTTACCCCTGCAGCTAAAAGCCATCTTCCTGATGAAAAATAACAACTACAGAGGTCTACAGACCACGTCCAACTACTGTGTACAGCATACAGAAAGGACAGTCAAAAGCACAGCGCAGGACTCAAAGGGAGTCCTGAGCTCACTCTCAAGGTAAACAAAGGTGCGTGAAATTAATGAATCCTCCCAAATCAGGATTAACTGTGCTATGTCAAAGGCCAGGTTTGGAGCCCCAGGTGAGGCCTCTTCATTCTGCCAAAGCAAAACAAAAAGTCCCAAGGCCAACACGGGGGGTGTTGCTAAAAGCCTGCGTACTTTCCAGAAGAGAGAGATGGTTTAAAGCTGGGTTGAAGCCAATCACTGCTCGCAACTTTGGTGTATGAGCAAGGCCTTCTAGTGCTGTTTCATCTGCAGGGGCTCCAAGGATCACTTTTCCATCCCAGGTCTTCTAACATTCTTTATACGGTCTTCAGAGCTTTATTTGATAGTCCGTCGGTGTGCTGGCTGGAAGCATGCAAGACTAAATCAGGCTGCACGCACATGTGATAGGTAATTCATTTTCTGGTGTGGAATTATGTTGCTGTTAGTCCCCCACATGCTTGTCAGTTCCTCAGTAATAGCAATTTCTCTGGTTTTCTTGGGTTTTTCTTGATTTGTTTGTGGTTCTTCTTAGATTTTATTATGGAAACAACCATGAGCAACCTTAACATGTCTTCTGTTTACTCTTGGGTGTTGCATCTTCCTAAAGTAAACCTTTCACTCTTCATTTCTTCTTGGAAAAAAAGAAAAATGCTTAACTGTATTTATTAAATTACAAGCAAACCCACTGGCAATTACACAATTTTATAAATAATATTGTTGATAATGGTCTAAACCTATGAAAAAAAAGTGGAAAAACCCTGGAAGGCTGTGGTGGTGCCATGCTCGCTGTGGGGGGATGCTCACACACGTGTGTTTTTGTGGGCAGTGGTATTTAACAACCAGCTTTTCCTTCCCCCCCCCACCCCCCAATCCTAAATAGCAATTAGCATCCCCTTGTCTTGGGGCACATGCCCAGAAACCTTGCCTGTAAAACCGCAGCAGAATGGAAAGCAGGATAAGTGTAATGTTGAAAGTCACAAAACCAGTGGTGTTCACTCATGGGTGGCTGAAGATCTTGCGCTTACTTCTCAAGACCTCAAGAATCACAGCCAAATTCAGGCTTGTTCTTAATGGGGGCACCTCCCGCTTTTCTTAGGTTTGAATTTGATCTATACTGTTTATGACCCCTGGTAACAATGCAACATTGGTTCTGCCGGTCTTTTTTATTGTGACGTTCATTTCTTTCAGTGCTGTGTCTCGGTTTCCGTAGTTTTCCATAGGCTGATTAGTTTTCCATCTGCCTCTGGAGTCAGCACAAATGCCTGTTTCTCCATGGTGGAGGCCGAGGCTTTCTAGTACCATGGCCACCCCTATAAACATTTGTGGTAGCAGTCACGCAAGGCAGAATAGGCTCATTCACAGTTCCAAAGTTTATCACCATATTGGCAGAAGTCGATGTACAATTTTTGGTCTGTAGTCGCCTACTATGGGACTAATAGAAGGGCACGAAGACGACCACAGAAGAGTTGTCATTTGGCTTTGAAGATTTCTATTTCTCCTCATCTTCAGGTCCTGGGCACTGACATTTACTGCGAGTCTCATTCTTGGTGGGAGTTTTGTATCACTCTCGAAATAACTTGATTCTTTTTTCTTCTTAATTCTCAGACTAGAAGATTTCAGGGCAAAACAACTTTTCCAGTACTTCACTTTTTTAAGTTAATTTGTCACTGTCATAGATACTAGATTTTTAGGACAAAAAACAGATGCTGAATAAAATGAAAATGAAATACTGACCCTTATTATCAGCTATCAAAGCTGCTTGTCTCCCTTTTGTGTGTGCCATATTTCATCCTGAGGAGAGGGTACATTTTATTTATTTATTACACTTTAAAATAACTTGAGTGGATTAAATTCTGTTCCTCTAACCTAAACAGTTGAAGGATGTTTCCTATTGCAAGATGATGTTGCGTAGCCGAAGCAAGATTTAAAAAGTCACTGGGGTAAAGTCTGTAAAATTTATGGCGTAATTTATTAAAGGGACACAGTCTGCTACTTTTTATAGCGATGTGAGTATGTGTCGTGTACAAGGGTAGCAGCACTCCAGTGAGCAGCTCCGGGTGGGTATTGAGAGTCAGCGAACGGTTAGCATTTACATATGGTAGCAGTTTATTAGGAAAGCAGTTTATTAGGGAAAGAGATTCAAATATTTAAAGTTCCACTGGGGGAAGCCCTGAACACCCCTTTCCCAGGTTGAGAAGAGAATTAGAGAGGCAAGCTCAGTTCCTGAGCTCTCCCATCCTATCTGGGCCAGGCGCTTTCCATGCAAATTTGACCTTCCAACCGAAATCTTGTAGACATCAGGACAAGCAGCCGCTGCAGATTTGTCTTCTCTGGAACGTAATGTGACCAATGTAAAACCTTTATGTAAAATCCCAGAAGAAAAGAAGAAATGGCAGCCACTGGGTTCATGATATGTCACTGGACATTCATTCTTCTTTTTTTTGGTGCCTGTAACTGCTCAGAAGCCACATGACTTGATTTCCTGAGAAACCCTTTCCAGGGTGAAGCTCTTCTACTTAATAATCCCTAACTAATATTGTTATTTTTACTACCGTTATGCTCATCAATAATAATGCTCTCACACATGGTGTAATTAGTTACTGTGTTACAGTAGCACCTACTTAATCCAGGATTAAGGCCTTGTTGCGCGAAGCGTTGCACAGACAAATAACAAAGAGGTCCCTTGTAATGATTCCTTTGAAAACAACATTTCCTGTTTCTACGCTGAACAGAAATGAGACCACACAAGATTTACAACGAGGGAAGAATTGATTACAGAGCTTAGCAGCCATTTTCATTTTTAGGTTTATTTTCATTGTTATTGTTATTATTAGTTCTAGGCTAAATAATTCAGGAAGAATATACTTCTCACTTGGACTTTCTAGCTCACAAAGAGCTTTTCATAGTACTGATAATTTGCAGAAGTTTAAGAACAAGCCATACGCAGTAAAATACCTACGCTTCTTTCACATGTGGTGTTTGCACCCTACCCTGTACCCACTGGAGACTTACAAGAGGTCAGATTTTGTCCTGGGTAAATTCTTTAGCTTTCCTAACCACTTACAGTTCTGGAAGACACCAAGATTATAGCCTTGACAAGCCTAGAAAATATATTTTAGACATTTTTATTGAAATTGCTCTTTCTGTAATTCCGAGCCCTGTATACTTACGGAGTCATGAACTCCACTGCAAGCAACAAAAAATTTACCACTGACTTCAGCAAGGGCAGTATTAAATCAAAGGTTATTGGGGGTGTTGGCTCTCTTGGCAGGGTTAAACGAAAAGTAGTTTCAATAGCTCTGCAGCAACCTTTAAAAACCTCCTTTGAAACATCCTGCTGTGCATGCTGAGGACGCGTGTTCGTTTGCTATACTGCGGGAGAGCTCTGGGCTTTCCACATCCCTGTGTGCCCCCTGGATGGTTTCAGTGTCTTAACACACATTTCCACCCTCATCCTGACAGGGAGCCAAACCCACACCCGGGTATTGAGGGGTCCTTCCAAATACCTGAGATCCATCCTCACCCATAACAACACACCCTGTGCCTCTGCGGATAGATTTGAGTCCACGTTATGGGAAAAAAATAATTAATGCTGTTATCAGAATGCAAGTTTTTATTTTAAATTTATATTTTCCTGAGAATAGTTATTTCTCCCCCTCTCCTCTTTGGGTTCATTGCAGAGACAGGAGTCCACCAGGCAGCTTGATTTCATCAAATTTTTCTTGAAGAATTGAAATTTGGTATATGTCTACTTAGGGAGAGGCAGATTATATTCCCTGCAACAGTATGGGATGGGAGCAGGACGATTGTAGTGTTATCTACAGCAGGTAAATAACCCAAGAAAATCACTACTAGTTCCTTGTGTCCCTGGCATTTTTCAAAACCCTTCAGAAATGGGACTGTTTGAGAAAGCCACTGGAGATGTTGAGATCTTTGCAAAGGAGAGACATATTTAGTGGAAATTCCTCTTCTCTGTCCTGTTCCCAGGTCTGGACAGGAACTTTGTGTCTGATTTGCATTCTTAGATTTATCAGCCACACTCCTCTCCCTTTTTCTTGTCCCATTTCTTTCTTTCTTTTTGATTCTCTATTTTTGCCCCCTTTTCTTTGGAGAGGGGATAGAAGGGAGAAAAGTCTTTTCTAGCCAGCAAAGTCTGTCACATCACTAGATTTACAGGCAGAAAGGGAAGCAGAAAGACTGAGCTGATACTTTTATATAGCTGCTTGCAAGAGGCAGAGACGACCTTCCAGGTAGAGTGGGATCCATCACACCATCTCCCTCCAGCCCTGGGGCAACATGCTGGGGGATGCTCCCTGAAAGGTCCATCTCGGGAGCCAGGGAGAGGGGAGAGAAGCAAAAGGGCAGCCCCTGAGGAGCCTGTTGTAACAGATTTCTCTGGGGCTGGATGGTAAATATCTTATAATGCTATACGATGGTGGAAAATTGTTTGGGGGCCAGATGGAAGCATCCTACTGGCTGCATTCAAAGCACTGGCTGCCAGATGGAAAAGGCTGGCTGCAAATACACCAGTGCAGTTAAAAATGGAATAAGCGTTCCATGTAGGCAGTTATATCTGTGCAGGTCATCCATAAAAATGGAGAGGAGTAAGCTGCTGTGGTGTAAGGCACGTGTAAAGTAACACAGACACGGGGAGCTTGAAAATGGAGCTCTGGGTTGGCAGAGGCTGGGGAGAGAAGGTGGAGACGCTGCAATGGTGTGATGTGACCTGGAGCTTGAACTGGTGCTAATCAGGGGGATTAAAGTCATTCCTTTTCCCCAGTAAACTGGTCAAAGAACATTAAGGTCTACTTTTATAGCAGCACTGCTGAAAATTTGTACATCCATAACCAACGATATTGGCACAAAACCACAGGTAGTCCAGACCTTAAATGTTGCACTAATCCTTTTGTGTTGGAGACTCTGTCCTTAAAAGAAAAAAATAATAAAGAAAAAATGAATAAATAAAAAAAAAAAGTATTGCCAATTCATTTAGAAATGAGAAAAATGAGAACAGAGAGCAAATAAACAATTAAATTATTCAGGTATCCGAAATCTATGTGCAGTAGTCATATTTTATAGTAATCCTTCCCTTTGTGAATGACTTATAAATGGCAAATAAATATTTAAGAGACTTTTATACGAAAATTGCGAACATGACTAGAATGTGTCAAACATCAGTTAAAACACATCAGTCTGAATTTTTATAGCTAGTTATAAACTGGGGTTATAAGCAAGCTTCCAGTCTCTATAAAAATGATTTGCCATTTATTAAAATGGGTATTTCGCACAGATGAATAAGCCTACCCTTCATTAACCATTTATAAGTTCATCACTAATAGACAGTGCTGTTATACTATAGCAGAAATGTTGAATTTTTGATGTGCTCGCTGCCAACCTGCGAAGAACGGTGATGTGTATCCCCCTGCTCTAAGTGCAGCCTGACATCCTTCCGGTAAGCGTGCAGATTCTCCAGCCCCAGCAGAGGCTGCAGGCTCGAAACCGTGAGAGAAACATCTTTGGCCAGCATTTTGTCTAGGAATAAAAAGTTGACCGATAGCAATCTGCAAAGCAAATTCATCAGTAATCTGGTAATTCGTGCGTCAAGTCTTAGGAGTCCAAAATTTGCACTGCAGGGGAATATAGGTGTAGGGTATTTATGCTAGGTCAGAATAAAACTAATTCCAGTCGGTAAGGATTTATTCCCTTTGGGAACAATGGCCAAATACCATCAGCCGCTGTGTTTTTGAGCGGATCCTCAGTGTTTTTGCCAAACCTGCCTGGCGGCACTTGCAGAGGAAGGGCTGTGGATAGGAGCTCACCCGTGTATTTCAGGGCATATCTTTTGCCTCTCCCTAACCCCCTCGTGATCTGGAAAGCAGCCCTAAGGGCACATACCATTGTTCTGAAGTCAAGCTTTATTATTTTTTTTAAGAACAGGCTACTTGAGACCTCATTTTCTTTTGAACTAGGGAGACCCCATCTGTGAAGTAAAAAGATACCATATATCACCCTGCTAATAAGTTTTCCTCAGCAGTTGCTAAAGTCAAGTGTTAGTCTTCAGCTGGATTCTCATTTAAAAAAAAATAAAATAAATAAATAAATAGATACCACTGGCTAGGAGATGAAAAGTATCCTTTCACCCACATTATAAACTTACCTCCCACCCCAAAAAGAATTAATATTTCAAGTCATGTAGCAAAAGGATTTCAGGGTTGCATGTGGCAGAGGAGAGGGTTTGTAGGGGGAATTTAGGCCCTTTTAGCCCCTAAATAAAAATATCTTTTATAGGTAATTCTACACAGCAAACCAATTAACACTGCATTAATGTAATGGCTTTTCCTACAAATCTATCATGTGAAATAACAAAGAGAAAACATTTTTATGATGAGCAGCAGCCTCCAGTTGAGGGGGGAATAGGAAGGTCATGGAGAGAGTATTTTCTTGGAGATGTTGACACATTAATTTTTACAGGTTGGACACCGGTAAGAGGAAAAGATCGAAGCCTTTTTTCTTCAGAGGACCTTGCCACCATCTGATTTCTGATGTTAATGCAAACACGGTTTTGATCTCTTTGATATCTTTTTTCTCTCCTCCATTTTCTTTGAGGGAAGTCCAAGTTTTTAGTGCTGGGCTGTGAATTAGGACTGTTATGTGAACTGCAGGAAAACCTATGGAAAGGCTTAGTGAAGTCTCCAGGGTCGTAAATCCCCCTCAAGCCCATCTTAAAAAGTCCTCGTCTTAACATCTTGTGCTTCATGGGTTCCCAAGGAACAGTCTGAACCCCCTGGACGTGGGACACTTTTCAGCACACGCGTTCAGCTGCCTCTGAGATGATGTGCTTGAGGTGGCCACCCTTCCCAGACTGCTTTCATTGGTGCTTTGCAACTGAGAAATGAGGTTTTTAAATTTTTTTCATACATTTCCACTATAGAGCTGGAGAGGACTGAACTCATCTTGAAAAGTAGTTTTGAAAATCAGATTAACATATAATATGTTAATATTCATCCACATCCTCTTGAGAAAGGGATGACGGTATCATCAGAAACCGAAGGTATTCAGAAATTCAGTTTTCATTAGGGATCACCCCCAGAAACACTGTGTCCTTCAGCAGTATCTCCGCAGGCAGGTCTCAGATGTTCTTGAGCATCACACATGTCATAGGTCCCACTTTGAGGACCCACAGGCTGTTTATACAGAGTTTTTGGGACTTTTCTGAGGAGCAGACATTTGGAGCTCATAACCACCCCGGGAGGGCCATTGCAAGGTGGTGCAGATCCAGCGGAACAGTGGGACTTGCTGGCCAGCACAGAAACACGCTGCTGTAAATACCAGCAGGCAGTCCTGGGAGGCCATACAGGAGCTCGCTGCGTGTTTCTCCAAGCTATCATTTATTTTACAGCGCAGATAATACTCCCGCCTTATCTCTGAGAAGAAATACAGGACATAATCCTTCTTTTCCTATGACTGCAATGTGCTCCCCAGGCTGTTTGGTACCGTGACTGTTGCTGGACCGGCTTCAGGATAAAGTATGTGTCTGTAAATTTAGGCTGGAAATTTCTAGCCGTTACAGCAGGACCTGAATTTCAGTGGGTGTCTTGCATCTTGCTTCCCAGATGACCTCGACATTAAGGACGGTGTTGTATAAAAGGTGCTGTTTGATATTGGGAGGTCTCCTGAAGCTTTGGCCTTGTCGACTCCAAAGAGCTGGAGATCCAAGGTTCAGAAATGGCTGAATTAGGGCTGTAATTAAAATACAATCTCCTATGCAATACAGTCACATAATTACTGCTTATAGCCACATTTAGCCATGGCTGATGATGTCAAATGTATAACATGTACAAACACCAGCAGCAACAGGAGACATTTATAGCGGCTTGCTTGGCTTTGAAAATGGAAGATGTTGGGTAAAACCATCTCTTCCACCACAAATGGAAGAAAGAAATACATAACGTGATGAAAGGAGTGGAAAGCTTTCTGGTGGGATGTGCCATCCGTTGGGCACTGGAATGGGATGGACTTTTCCCTGGTGAGGGGCACCGAGTTTTCCGGGCAGGCGTTTGCATGAAAAGGGACTTGTTTGTGCAGACAGCCTGGGGAACCCTCCGCTTGGCTTAACACAGGGATTTCTGTCTGCCTGAGACAGGTTTCCAACCAGTGCCTCCATCTGTCACAGACACTGCCCCAGGGCAGGATCCACTCCCGAAACTCCCTTTCAGCTGGGGTGGACCCAGCGCCAGGGAAGGCAGACAACAGCCACGGCAGGGAGCAGGCAGAGCACTCCCAGCCCCAAAAGCATAGAAAACACACCAAAAATAGTTACCTCTCATGGGTGCTGCTTCTGTTTGGCCTCTGAAACGTGGCAGCATTCACAGCAAAGCATTGGAGTTGAAGTGAGGAGCTTCCTCATCCCAGGTGAGCTATATCTTGGCAGAAATCCTTCCTTTTTTCTATTTTATAATTTGGAAGAGATTTAGCATGGAAATGGGCTCTGGCCCTGACACTTGTGATATGGCAGGGTTCATCCTCTACCTCCTCAGTCCCCAAATCTCCCAGCCTCAGGATGGGGAAGGAGAAGGACCATGCTTCCTCCTATTGGGTGACTACAGGCGAGGAGAGCTTTCTCAGGGAAATAATACGATTTTTTTTTCCTCGTTAAACATCTAAGTTTGCTTACTGGTTTACTCTTACGGAGGTGCCTGGTGGGAAAGTGTTAGTGGTACCATTTCCCACCTGGAGTACCCCAAATGGTCATGGGGTTGCACACACATCAATAAACTTCTCTTCACACTTTTAATGCATATTTATTTGAATAGGAACATGGCAATATAGGGACATAAAAAATACCATCAGCTGCGCTGCTCTGTGCTGCAAGAAGGCCACCTAGCTCTTTTGGCAGGCTCCTCTTGCTGTTGGCTGAACCCTGAGGTCCCTGTTAATAGGATAGCACTGTTTATTATCTCATAGAGATCATTATAAATAGATGCTGTTAAAGATAATGCCACATTGTAAATAAAGGCGCCATATGAAATCACAATATTTAACTAGCTGCTGTCGAGGTATTTCTTTTCAAGAGAAAATATTCAACAGCCAACGCTTTGCTGAGGCGAAACCATCCAAACCATCTTGGTGACAGATCCTTTATGAAAATGCTTTCATTTATACAAGAAATAGTTACTTGCATGTGTCTTTTCTATATAATTTGGTGGATGTACTGATTTGGAACGCCGAACTGATACAAAACCTGTCATTTTTAAACCCTACAGAACCTTATAACAGAAAATTTGTTCCTCAAACAGGAAAACTGAGACACAGGAGACATAAACAGGTCATGTTGGCACCAGCTTTTTACCAGGCTGCACATTCAGATTCAGATTTATTAGTCTGGAGACAAATGTCTCTTTGTGGAAACCAAATGTTGCTGGCACTTTAGGTATCACATTCACTGCAGAAAATACAAACTTAGCAAAAAAATAGGAAATGTACCCCCCAAAAAATTGCTACTCCATTTCCCTCAAAAGTGCCAGACTTCATCAGACTCCCAACACACATCCCCTCCCTTCCCCCCTGGTTCCTAAATGAGTGGAAACCAAAAATTGCTTGCAAATTGCCCCCTTCCCCAGGATTGGATGGCATCCCCCTTGGTTCATTCGCTGGCCTGGCTTGGCAAGCAGAAGGGCTGCCTAGGACCAAGCGCTCTCCAAGGACATGAATGGGATGGTTCAACACCACGGGGAGGCTCCAGAGCTGAGACGGGATGAGGATTCGCCCCATGTAGTGCAATTCCCACCATAGGGTTCACAGAGAGATGACAATCACTCCAGGAAGTCTGATAACACAGAGAGGCTGGGCAGAGGGCAGGGGGAGGGAAGCTTAACTCTTGCATCACCTCAAACCATCTCTAGAAACCTCTTACGGGATCAAGAGAAGATGAAAGCTCATTTGCATTCAGTTAAATTTAACATATCAGTTTTAACATTTAACTTGAGCAGAACCAGTGGCGCAGCCCTTGGTTTGCAATGCGGCATGCGCAACAGTATAACTCCTAAGAAAATGCTGGAGTCTGCTCTCCTGGCCCAAGCTGTTTGTAGCTTTGGTGCGCATTGCGCAGAGAAGGGGGTGGATCAGTACCTGTCTTTTATATCAAGAAAATATCTCTAACAAAGGAATAGAACAAAGCCACCATGGAAAACTGCTCTGTTGCTCAGTGAAGAGCTGTATGTAGGTAGGACACCTCTCAATCATTTATTCTTGCCAAGTGATTCCCATACCAACATCTGCAGGGACCAAAATCCACAGCTCTCATTCTTTGAGCTGTCAAAGCAGTCCTCAGCATCAGGATGAAGTTATAATTATGCAGGATGGAGGATTTCACTTAACAGACCCTAGAGGAAGCCTGACTCGGGCAGAAGCAGCAGTATGATAAGTTAACCGGGGCAAAAGGTCTGATTGCTACTTGCCTTCCAGAGAATGGGAATAGTCAACTGGGCAGGGAGAAGCACTTATTGTCCTGAGACAGTCTGTGGCTTTCCACTGTAAAATACCCACCCCAACAAGAAGTAGCAGATGTTTCATACAAATCTGCCATAGGTCAGAAATGTCCAGAAGGTTGGGTGACCAGATGTACAGATAGGGATGGGGAGACGAAGGAAACTACCTTTCCCCTGGGGGAGTACCAGGAAGGAGTTTTCATTAGAACTTTGGATGCAGAAAACGTAAAACCTGAGAGCTATTAGTAGAAATCCATCTTACATGGATGCTAGAGAAGAGCGGGCCTCCAGGAATGAGGAAATGACAAATCATTATAGATCCGCAGAGGCTGTTTCACCCACGAGTGAAGCGGCAAGAAATTCCTGCCCATGTGCTTCCACCAGGAGCAACAGACCAGACTGCTGGTGTTCAGTTAACTTTGCAACCCCTCCCACCGGCTGATGTCCAGGAAAGAAGGGGAAGATGCAATTTGGTCACGGGGACGCTCATTAGAGAATTTATCCAGAGCCTGTGAGGCTGCTTAGGGTTAATGCAGACAGGCTTTTCAAGAAAGGTGGCTGTCTTTGGGGAGTGAAAAGAGTGTCCTTGGAGATGGGATGTGAATTTATGGGGGGAGTAAAGGACAGCTTTTCAGGAGTCTCATCATGGGTTCCATGGTCTTGCATACTCACATGATTTCTACAGTTCTGGATCAATTTGGGCGCTGACTGTGAAAGGAATTCAATATGGGTTCTTGAAAACTGAATAAACCCTTCTGTCACAAACACCCTTGTAATTGCTGGGGCTGTGGTGGAGAAAGGACAAAAGCATGTTTGGCTGTAGCTGAGTAGTCCCTATAACCAATTATCCTGGAGACTTGTGTAAACCATATAGCGTCTCACTGCCCAGGTTTCCCTTCATACAGAGATGTGAGAATAAATGCGTTAAACATAGCTAGGTTATCAATTACCCAGTTTTGCAGAGGGCAGAGGACTCACCATGCATGGTCAGAGTCATCCCTGTAAAGATCCTGAAGCAGATGGTTATGCCTGTGTCAAGATGAAAAAAGAAAAGCCAACAGAGTATCCTACCTTAAAAATTGTACAAGGCAGTAGAGAATCCCTAGGGCTCGCATTTTAGTCCTGCAGGAGGTACTCTGTGCCTCCTCCTGTCTGCACCATAGTACTAAAGTTCTTTATCACCCCAGTGATTTACTCTTCTCCTTACTTTCCTAGTCTGTGAAATGGAGATAATATTTAGCTTCCGCCCAGATTAATGTCAGGCTACTGCAGACTTGTAAAACACTCTTCTAGTACTACGTAATTACATTATTATGGTCCTATAATAACACAGGCAAACCTATTTCATTTAAGTGTTGGCAAGGGTAACAACCCACTGTATGCAAAAGTTCATTCAATTTCTTTCCAGTCTGCTAAAATGGCAAAATAATTCTGCCTATTCCCTGTGGCAGTAGCATTTACAGTAGTTAAAAATAGCAGAGCAAAATTGGTTCAAAATAATGAAAACAGAGCTTTATATTGTCATGCTACCTACGCTGCTGCTGCTGAATAGCTGGCATTGAAGAAGAGAGAAAGGAAAAACAAAATAGAAATTGTTTGACACTGCCAATAGAATGTAGATATTAACAACCTTTTTGGGCAGAGTTTCAGTTTTCCATTATTCTGTGTACACCAGTTGTTTCAGCCACCTTAGCACATCTGATCAGAGAAAATGACAATTCTATGTAGTTCCCAGATATGCGACCATTTGCATTTGTCACCTGCGCATTTCATCATAGAGCTGAGTCCACTCAAGCCAAAATCATGTGGTGTCTAAAGAAGGAGAAACACGATGGGGCTAGAGATGCCTGGTCCCTTGCAGGGGTCAGTCGGTGTCCAGGTGGTGGGTGGACAGCAGTCTGCCCCACCACCATCCTGTCAACTAATCTTTGATTCGTCCCAAGTCCCATCTAAGATGGAAAAAACTGTGCAAAGGGGGAAAATCTGAAGGAGAAGTTTGCTAAAGCTGATTAATAGAGGACACCTTCCGGCTGGTTGGTGTGGTTACCTTCACAAACGTTCCTCTGTGCCCCAAGGAGAAAACGATGACTCACACCGAATAAACCAGATTTCTCCAACTCGCAGGAAGACACAAGAGCAAATGCTATTTATGAGAATAATTCCTGATAATTTTAGTGACTCCTTTGCTTTGAGCAGTTTGCACTGGTCACTAATTAGCCCTGTTGGATGTTGAATCAATAGGGTTTGGGGATATTAGCCAATAAAATTGTGCCTTCCTGATTATTTTCCTGGCCATGAAGATGTTAGTTAACATTATCCATTTTGGATAACCTGGAAAAGCCAAATGTTTATCTGTTGGTGCATAAGTAATACAAACAGGTATGGAATACAACTCATTTTATATTCTCCTTCAAAACGCCACCTCCCCAGAAAGCAAGAAAAAGTAAGTCTCCTTCTCCCTGCTCTGGCGCTTTCTTTTTTTTGGATAGTATTTTCATGAAAAATCTCATCTTTTTACTATTTTTAAAAAACAGTTTCGCAAGAACTCAGTGTTTTTTTGTTAGTTGCTTCATTGTGAAGGCTGTGATATCCATGGGGGCTATCTGTGGAAATGCTTTCCAGTCCACTGAGGGGTGGGGAATCCTTTCTCTGGAGATGTTTGTCACTTAACATCTGATGTTCCTCAAGCCACGACAAGAACCGTTGGACTTCACTTCATAGAAGTCAGTCTGCCAAGGGCCACTGTGGTTCCACCCATCGGGGTTGTGCATCGCTGAAACATACCTGCAAAATCTGAGCATCTTGCATACACATTCACACTGAGAAAAAAAAAAAAAAGGGAGAGCGGAGAAATATGGTAGATTTTAGGAAAAATAGACTGAGTATTTTTCCATCTTGGCCTGGCCCAGTTCAGAATGTGTGATTTTACTGGCCTATGCCAAGGGCTCATTTTTGGGGGGTTATTTTTGTTTATATAAAGGAATATATTTCACTGTCAATATTATAGCAGAGAAGAAAATCTTCTGGAAGACACATACATGTGTTCAGTTGCTGGGCATTATATCCTCTTCATTTTCTTGCTATCTATTTCTCAGCAACCTCTGTGCTTTCTCACTATGGGAAGTCACAACAGCTCTCATGCCAACAACCATCTTTCTTTTTCGCCTTCTTGAAGAGCTTTCAACTTTTCTCCCTGCCTTCAACAGATCAGTGCCATCAGAGGTGAAAAAGGCCTTTACTTGCTTCCTTTGGCGGTATGATTGAAGGATGCTCCATTCGAAGAGGCATCGCCAATCATGCTTCTTGGGTAGCTGATTGACATGGGCATTGTCAGCTCCCAGCTGGCCCCGGATGGACAAGCACCTGAATTCACCTGCGATCGAGGAACATGCATCACTGCTTGACAGCCTGAGCCCTATTAGCAGAGGAAGGGTCATTAAAGAAGCAAACTGCTGGCTTGTTCTTGCCACGACCGTGTTTCGCATGGTCCAACTAAAACAAATGTCCGGATTGACATTCCAAGCATAATAAAGAGGTTTCCATATCCGTTGCACTTTCATTGCACAACACCCTTCAATAGAAGTGTTCAGCTAATGGAAAACCAAAATCGCCCAGAAAAAAAAAAAAAGAAAAGAAAAAATTATCCATTTTTTCAACATCCTCTTTGCTTTCAGATGAGAAAGGAAAGGGGGATGTAGAGAAGAATGCAAAGAGCAAACATCTTAAAATGCCAACAAGAGCCTTTTGGAAGCTGATTAGAACCATTTGTGTGTGGTCAACAAAAAAAATTGGAGTTTGCAGAAAATGGAAGGGAGACAACCTCTGCTCTGTTCTGAGTCACAGAACAGATGCCAGTGTTTCTTCTGACTTTACAACTTTTTCTTGGCCTATCCGGGTGAAAGACTGATTAAAAATGGGGGCTGAGAATGCTTGTTGAACAACCTCCCAGATTGTAATCCTAGCACAAGGGCAAACGCAGACTTGCAGTAAATCATTCCTGGCTGTCTGGATCACTTATCAAATACAGCGAGCAAAGACACCCAGTCACGGCCGTAGGAAATCGCACGTCCAGTGGCCTACTCCTTGCAAGGGGCTGTTGCCTTGTATTCGGTGGGAAACAGAAAGTAGAAAACAAACTATCTGAGTTACAGTTGAAGGGGAAGGGGAAAAAAAAAAAAGCAAAGGAAAAAAAGAAAATGAAAAGGAAAAGAAAAAGAAAAAAAGAACAAGATTTTCTTTAAAAAGAACCATAGACATGGATGGAAAGAGATTTATCTACTCCAAAACCATTTTTCCTTCAGTGGTGTCTTAGGTAAAATGAAATAAACCAAGAGGATTGAATTTCACTGGGGGAATGACTGTGAGGTCTGCTGTGCAAGCCAGATTTTCCAACCATACATTTAAAAGTGGTTACTCAAGTTTGGGCTTAAAAAAAAAAAAAGAAAACCCAAAAAAACCCCCACTTACCCAATTTCCGAGCAGTCTGTGAATCGTGAGGTTCAGAGATGCAGAGAAACAGAGTGCTTATTTACAACTCACATGGAGATCTTTCTGAAGGACGATCGTGTCAGGAGCTTTTTCGCTGCCCTCTTGACCTCTCCAGGGGGTTTGTGTTGTGCTGTGTTTTATTTTTCACCATCAGGGGCTTCAGCGAACATAAAATTCCTTTCCCCATGAACGCTCCCAAGAAAAATGGGCAGCCAACACAAGCTGCCAAAGGTCTGCTAGGTGCAACTGCCATGAGCATTTTGAATTACTGGAGTGCCAGTGAATCAAAGGCAGCTCAAACTGGAAATACCGTGCTCATGGTAAATTTAGCACCCATTATACCCACTGGTGAAACCAGCAGCAGCTGAAAACACTGAAGAGGGAAACTCGAACTTCAGAAATCAAGGAATCTCATTCAAGAAGAGTGTCCTTTATAAGCGCAAGAGGGTTAAACCCTGGAAAGGGTAAAACCGAGAGCTCAAGGAGCATTGATTTACAAGCCGTGAGACCCATCAAGCACGGGTAAAGGAAGAGCCTTTTTTGTGTTGTTGATTTTTTACAGGATTAAAGGAGATAATTAATTTACTACAACTTCAACCAAAAGAAAAAAAAAAAGAGAGGTTTGGCCTCCAGAACTGGTGAGAACAAAGTGGCTGGGAATTAATACTGATCCAAGACTCAGACCTTACAAATTGCCTGTGAGGTTTGTTAAGTTTTTCATAAGCAGTAATTCAGTCACACTGGCTCAATATTGAACCAAAATGCAATGGTCAAATACCTGATGGGGGTTTCAATCTATGAGACCTTATTAGCCTCCAAAAAGTGCAATCTATTTTAATCTGGCACAGCAACTTTCCTCATGGTACCTGTGTCTCTATATGGACCAATCAAAAATTTGCATTAATTTTTCTGGTTGTATGTTTTTTTCCTAGCAAACCTGATTTCTATATTTAACCTGACTTTCAGCAGCATCACCACAGATTTTGTTTTTGCACTGAATGTTTGTAACTTTTTGGCATATGATAATCTCTTGGCACGCCCTAATGCTTCTAAATGGTGCTAATATAAATCACTCCTTAGCCTTTTTAATCCAAAATGCCTTATGACTTGATCTGAAATAATGCAGTTGCTCAAACTATCCAGTGGTGTTGTAACAAAGCAGGGAAAGAAACCCAAAATTTGAGGAGGAAATAGTATTCTTCACCTCTTTTCCATAGCTTTGCTGCTACTAGATACGAATCCAGCAATGGTGAGAAGCAAACATATTCAGGACCAGAACTGTACTATAACAGAGAGCAAGATGGGACATGGTTTAGCTTTTACTGACAGAGAAAGGTGCTACGTTCAGGATTTATGAGCCTGTAGGTAGCTCTGTCGTAGGAAAGGTTTTCCCAAAATACAGGATAAGTTACATGGGAGGCTTACTTATCTTCTAAGAACCATCATACTGTCAAACTCCTCTGATATCTTGGACTCAGTTCCTGAACTGCTTTAAAAATGATCATAACGTTTGAAAGTTGTCTGCTATGAGCAGAAATCTGGCAAAGAGAAGTTATCAATTTAGCAAAAGCTATTGCTAGTGCCTCCCTAATTCTAACACTCCTTAAAGCTTACCACAAATACCAGAGAGGTGAGACAGTGAATATGCTCATCAGGCATCCTTATTTAACTAATTAGCATAACTTTATAGGCTTAGCGAAATTATTTTTTTTTCCCTACCATGGCAAAGCAGCAATAACTTGGTCACTCTCCTGTACAGGAATTTTAATTTTAACTAGGGACATGGACAGAGCCTTTTAGTTGTGGAAGAGCTCCCCTGTGTCAGGCTCGCACCTGGAAATGCCTTAGGTGGGAGGAAGGGAGGACTGTCCAGTCCATGCCCACCGGTAGGTCCAACCCTGGTAACAAGAAAGGTACTTCCATGACACACCAGTGGAAACCACCACTGATAATAATTTATGTCATCAAACAGCAAGAGCTTGGCATCACTCTGCACTACTGAAAGAGCAGGTGGGGCAGGTTTGCAAAATAATTGTCCCTTGCACATAGCTGCATTACTGGGCACAGGGGAAAATAAAAAACAACAAAAACACCAGGGCATTAACTTTCTGAGTTTTCTCCATAATTTCCAGCTGCCTGGATGTTAATGAGGTCTTTACAAATTTGCTCAAGTACCCCTTTGCAGCCTCTGCACAAAAGAGCTGTGGTGAAGTTGTGTTCTTGCAGGGTTACCTGAGATAATACTGCACTGTTTTTTTTTCAATCTGAGGCTGCCCTTAGGTTAGTGCCCGGTACCTTCTCCAGGCTTAGCTGATAACCGGCTCTCAGGAAGCAGGCAACAGATCTACTCTCCTTTTCTTTCTTTCTGACAAAAGAAATCGCTTCTGTTTTCTATCTCCAAGGAAGTAGCTTTGGTTTTATGATCCTACTGGGGAAAACTAAAGCTTCAGAAACTTCATTTTTCTGATTTTATTTTTATGGAGATATTTTGTCTGTCTTTCCAGCTTCCACCAAGCTGCAGCTATACTCTAACAACCAACAACCTCTTCAAAAGGGATTATTTTTTTTTTTTCCCCAAGATGTTCTTGTTGCTGCTAGGGGAATGGGGAAAGAATTCAGCTGTATCTCTTTATCTTCACTGGACGGAAAGAAATTAGACAGATATATTACAGTTCTTATCTTATCCCCTGTGTCTCACACATATGCTAGTGGAGGGAAATTTCAGTTCAGGGAAACATGCTAAAAGTTAAAGAGGGGTAACTGTACTCAGGGGACAGAGATGAGATGGGCTCTCTGTTGGGGACACTGGCTGCAGAGAGCGACGAGCCCAGGGCTGCAGCAGGGATATTTTCAAGTTACTGCTCTCTTTATATGAAAAGGAAAGAGGAGGCTGCCACTTCCACTCTTTCCTCTTTTCCAGTTAAAAAGATATTTGCTCTGTCTCCTCCTAACTCACCTTGAGTGCAAAGCGATGCCTCTCAGCAAATAAAATTAGTGAAAACATTTACTTCCCCAGAAATACTGCTGATAGGCTCACCTTCTGTAATGAACCCTAGCAACATCCTGTTCCCTTATTTTTCAGTCCTTGGCTACAAAATTTGGCTTCTATTAAATAGACATTTATGAAGCCTGCAGTGATACCGGAAACCAAGTTTTTGTCCGCTTTCTTAATTCTGCATCATAAAACCCCTCCAAACTTGTATATCTAAATTAAGCCTGATAGCAGAAAGGAAAACATTGGTTTGCTTTAAAGATTGTGGCATTTATTCTGCCTGCCAGCTCTGAAACACCCTGATCTATAGCAATACCCTCCCAGACAGCACAGTGCATCTTATATACCACATTTGCTCTCCTGAGGACAGATATCTTTGCTGCTGTCGTCTTTGAAGAGGAAAAAATATTTTGCTAAGGGATATTAAAGTCAAGCCTCTGATGTTTTTTTTGCTCAGTTCCTGAGAATTGAAGAAATCTCGTTACTGCTGAGGGGGGAGTCACAGACATAAACTGCAGAACTCTGCAAGTGCTTGAAGAATTACAGAGAGGGATTTCCAAATGCACCTCCTTTTTAATACTCTACTACTTCCTATTCTTCACATCAAATGTTTCAGAGAAATTATTCTGGAGGTGAGTGAAAAGGGGGTGAGGAAGCGGTAGGGATTAAGACAACATCTTCACACCTGAAGAATTTTAATTTTTTTTACCTGCGGGCAAAAATGCATTTCATGCGAGTTCTCCTTTCTCGTTGAGTTCTATGCTGTAACGTAGAAATGTGTCAGGAAACTTGGAATTTCTGCAACAAAGATGGGACAGTTTTTACAGATGAGTTCTGATGCTCAGTAACAGTGAGCCTGAAGAGGACTCGTTTGCTGTCAGCCGAGGCACCCGCAGGGGTAAGCGATGTTTGAGAAGCACAAAGGACAGGATTGCCTTCCCCTGACCTTGTCGTCTTATTGAAATGGGGACTTATACTCAGCCCCCTGTTGCCTCCTTCAGGTCTCAGCTTTCCACCTCTGGCACGAACTGGTACCGATGCCAACTTCTGCACTGACAAAGATTGGAGCTGACACCAGCGGCGATACTTTTTCAATAAATTTGACACGAGACACCAGAAATGTTTGCCACGAGACTGCTCTCCATCCTACAAACGCAGATAGATCCCCTTTAAAACCGTGTCTACTTCCACCTCGCTGCAACTTCTTTTGCAGTAATAATACTTCCCTGCAAGGGGAAATCCAGCAAGTGAGATCTGATTGTGGTGACTGTCAGCCTGCAATGGCACTCGGGAGAGCATGTCAGCATTTCTGTGTTTATAAGCCACCTGATGCAATGGTAATAAGATGCTAACATGAGAATCCACCTCTGTAATCTGCCAGCTGCTGGCTGCTCTATCCCTTTTTGGTTCAGGAGTTTTAACAAGATGTTTCTGATCAGTGTAAACTTCCCATACAAAATCTGGTGGAACGTCCCAGTTCCTGAATAAAACACACAGTGCTTCGTTTTCTGTCTAAGCATAATGTGGCCCCGCTTTAGCTACGGCTCTGGAAATGAAAGTAGTTTCTAATCTTCCTTTGTCATCTAACATTTTTTAAAACAGGATCGAGCTGGCAGGTGAGATATCAAATAGAGACCAGCCAGCGCAGCTGGGGTATCTGGGAAACAAAATGCATCTCACAGCCTTATCGACATGGGCAGCATCTCAGACCGAGTTCAGCTGATACATAACCATACGCTTTGGTTTGGGTTTCTCTAATGCCAGAAAGCTGTCCGCCTCAGTGGGACTAAGGCATATGAGAAAAGTTATTCACATGCATAAATACTTACAAGTGAGACCCTCAGTGTGTTCGCAGATGATGTTTTTCAGTATTGTTGTCACTGTCAACAAATGAACTAATAATTAAGCAGAATTAAAAATATATATAGGCTCTGCACGATATTTAGGCACAATTCATTATGGCACTTTTGCTTCATTTTGTGGGGGGACACACCAGCTGTTTGATGGAGTGCTATGTCTGATGGCATAGCCCAGCCTGACCTCTTGGTGTTTGCATGTGCGCAAGGGTGAGATGTGAGCAAACACCCTCGAAAATAAGGATCACAAATTCAGCACTGATTTAGAAGTGAAATCAACGGCATGTCAGGAATACCGGGTTGACCTAAACCACAAGGCTATATTTGCATTTGACTCTTGCAGGCTTTTGTGATGAGAATAGTCAACAGCACGTGCCTGAAAGCCTCAGCTGCCCACAGTGTGATACCCTGTGGCTTCCCCTGGGAATCAGGGAATCTGGCTCCCTGTGCCAGTTACAAATCCCATGAAACCTCCCGAAAGGATCAAGTCGATGCTGTGCTCCCCCTCCCTGTTAGTCCCATATCGTACTTGACAAAAGTCACGTCCTTTCAGTCAGGTTTCTGGAAACAGGTTTGGTTTTGTGCCTCCTTCAAGGGCTCAGGTGAGTAACTGCTCTCCCTGTTCAGAGGCACAGAAACCCTTTGAGGGCTACCAGGGTCCCCAGCAGTGATGCTCTCCCAGCGTGAGCATCACAGAATCATAGAATGGTTTGGGTTGGATCCCAAAGAGGGGATCTTAAAGATCATCCGGTTCCAAGCCCCCTGCCATGGGCAGGGACACATCCCACTAGACCAGGTTGCTCAAAGCCCCATCCAACCTGGCTTTGAACATTTCCAGGGATGGGAACACATGACACTCTTTCTCCTGGGTCTCAAACAAAGCAACTCAGCGTTTCAATACTGTCCCCTCTCTTGACTTGAACCCAGGCCTCCCAGCTGCAAATTCAATAGAAAGTGCCTGCTTTCTATTGAAAGCTGCTTAATTGGCTGCTGTTCTTGCTCCTCCAGCTGAATTTGCATTAAAGAAAGACCTGCGATCTTTGGCATTCCCTATGCAAAACTCCATATTTAGTGTATAGAGCTGGCAGTTCTCTTAACGCCCACATCTGTCTCTGCTCGCCACAGCTGATTTATGTTTAATATCTCAAAGGCATGTGGTGCCAGTCCCACGTTGAGCTCTGGATTGTGGTGGTCCGTCTGTATTTGTTGAAATTGGGCCCAAAGAAGCTGGCTTGGAGCAGAGACTGCGAGGAATGTGAGCCAGTGGCCGTCCAGACAGCTCTGTCAGCAAGCTCAGGAAACTGGCTGAAAAATACTGGGAAGAGGCCCAGATTTCAAACAACCTGTGGAGCTCTCATGAGAACACTCTGTTTTAAAACAGAAAGTTGAGTGATATTCTTAATTACAGATTTAAATAATAAAAAAAAAAAGGTTAATGATGTCCCTTGCCCTTGCAGAATGCAAGGCATGTTCCCCAAATTGCCATCATCAAAGAAGCAGCCTTCATCCTCTTGTGTGGAGATCTCATTCTCATGTGCTGCATTAAGCGGTTTTTCTTCCCAGGCAGAGATAAAGATCAGGACACTCTTGGGGTCCCACAGCTATGGGTTGACCTGTAGATCTTTACAGCAATGCTGGCCATATAGAGAAATCTTTGGCTTGGGATTTGGCATTCATGGGCTTGTGCAGGCAATCCACCACCTTCTCCCACCAGTTACCTCGGAGCTGACGGTGGGTTTTGCTTGTTAAAGCCATCATCCCATAAAACAGAAAGTTATCAGCCCAAGACCTTCAAGTCCAAAGGGCAATTTTATCTCCTGAACTGATGAGCTCCACGGTCTTATATCAGGGACAAGATACCTTGAGCACAGATATGATTCAACTAAGCACTTGCTTTAGGGCTCAATATTGGAGCAACAGGGTGAAATGCAAGAGTCTGGGTTGTTTGCTAGATGATCTAATCGTCCCTCTTGGTCTTAAATTTTATGAATTTAGGCTCTGGTCAGGATCTGGTGTATTGTGTCGGTCGGAGTCTAGCCTGAGAGAATGAATTACAGCTTTTAATCATGAAGAGGTACCTTGTACCCTGTCTGCACAGTTAAAATAGAACTTAAATGCTTTCTCTTGATAAATCCTCCTTGGTTTTTTTTCTTTTTTATTTATTGGTCATGTGATTGGGTCAGCATATCCGGAGCTTGGGAAATTGCACAGATTTAATATCAGGCTGCAATTCATTATATCTGAGCACTTAGGTCTATATACATTGGGACAGTGCTTCATTGCTTTTTCAGGTCAGGAAGTGACTATCCCATATCCTGACTTGCACAGAGCTTGCAAAGAAAGATCAGTTAAACCTGTGTTCCTCAGATTTTATTCATAGTCCACTTGATTTTAAAAGATTTTCTCTCAATTAAAAAGTACTCAGAAGATGAGTTTTAAAACATTGGAAGGGGCTGCTCATGAAATGTAAATTGGGAAAAACCAAAAGCAAACTTGGTAAGAGTAAACCGTTTTATTTAATTTGAAAATATTTCATATGAATGGAAAGATATTTTTTCCTGTGTTTAAAAACTGATCTTCTCTTTATTATTCCACATGTCAGTGCTCTACAAACTTTTTTGAATGTCAGTGATGACATTAGGAAGGGGAGTAAACAGAGAAAAATGTATTAGAAATAAGCTCTTGATAGTGACTCAAGGTTAAATAGGATAAAGCCTTCCTTGTAATATTTGTTAGAGGCTAAAATTATGCGGCTCTGTAAAACTGTAACTATAGCTGCCTTTCACAAAGGTTATCTGTTAAATACATGCTTCTTTTGGTCAGCAGCTTGGTGGCAATGATTTATGCCAACTGGCTTAGAAACCGTGAAAATTAGTTTATGGCTCAGTCCTGATTCTCTGTTAAAAATGTCTGTTTGAAAAGTAGAGTTGGGAGGGAAGGAGAGGACTTCAGAAGTTTCAAGTGGAATGGAAACCCAGTGTAACAGAGCACTAGACTATTTAATATCTATATTTAGTACCTCCTGATCCCTGATGGCTTTTATATGGACAGGTATTAAATACTGGCCTGGGTGGAGAATTCTGCGCAATTTAATAAGCTCTGGACAAAGCCTCAAATTACTGGTCCAGAAATGAGGAACTGCAAAGAACTTCTGGGGTCTGTTTCCTCTTTTTAATTACTTTGCTCCTTATTCTGCTACTTCTGCAGGAAGTTTGTTCCAGAGCCTCTTGCTGCCAATGGAAATGACTTGGTCTGAACAGACCACCAAATTGAGCAAACGAGACGTTTTCGGATCATTTATTTTCCCTCTAAACCCATAAATGCCTTTCTGGCCAGCATGTGGTGTGTATGCCAATATTGTTCTTTATCCAGTGAGTTCTCCCTCCTCGTCAGCATGTTTCCCTGGATGCAGTCTCAGGGGACAGTTGTGTCCCTGCTCCATGTCTGCTTCACCAAGCTGCAGAGAGCAAGGTCCCTGTTCCATCGAACATCCTCATGCCTATCCACTGCATCCATTCAGCTTCAGATCAGATACCTGAAGGCATGTGGTATTCCGGGTGAGGACCGGTATCTTTCACCATCACATTCCTATTTTCCTCTTTTCAATGCATTCATTAGTGTTTCACCTCTCTCTTTCAAAAGCAATCTCACTAGCAGCTGGTGGTCTTATAGAGAATGCGTATATACACCAGGTCTGTCTTTCCCTCTATCTTTTTCCACCAATAAGAATAGAATAGAATAGAATAAAGTAGAGTAGAGTAGAGTAGAGTAGAGTATATTCTGACTTGCAGAGATTCTCGCTCTCGTTCCGTCAACTGCATATCTTGCAGCCTTCAATATAATGTCGTTTATATTACTTCAACCTCTAGTTGAAGCAGTCCTCTAGTTCTTTCTAGATGTTATGCTGAGCCTCTTTTGTAATGATTAGGTCTCCAGGCTTAATTTTGCTTCTTTACCTAATCTTGTCTGAATTTTGGTTCTTGAGAACACCAACTAAAATTGGTCTCCAGATGGATCTTCGGGAATTGTCTACAACCTCCCACCATCCAACTATTCCAGACATGATCAGCTCCTGTTTAGCAGGTTTCTTCCTCAGTTACAATTTGGTGCAAGCTCCCATCTTCTTCACTTTACCCAAAGACTTCCTCTGAAGCACTACCTGCTTTTTTTAGCTCTGCTTAGAGAATGCAAAAAGATCAGGGAAAGACTTTATGTTAGAATTACCTCAGGTAAACTCACATCACATTCTGTTTCTTTTCTTTACCTTGATGTCTGTAATAACCCTTATTCTCTCCTTTTTCCCTAAAACTTTTCAGATTACCGAGGACAGCTGCAGGCATCGGTAGTTGCTCATGTCACTCCAGTTGGATATATTTATTTCTACCCTGGCTAATGGACTGTGCCAGTTTTTCCACTATTCTGGGTTTTTTTTTTTCCCCTCTGTACACTGATTTCAGCATATTGAGTCCTCTCTGAGTTTTCTTGCCACTTCAGATGTGGTAACTTCCATTCCCAGCCACTCATGAGCCACCCAACCTCTACCCCGTATTCTATACACTCTTCCTTACTGAAAACACATGCAACGCATTCATTTAACTTTGGGAATTATACTCAGGTTCTTTTAATCTCATCGCCATCCTTACTGCATAGCAAACCCACGCCTTTTTTTCTGGTTCTCTTTTTATTCTTCTGGTTAAAGAACTTCTGTTGTTTATTTTAATATCCTTTGCAAGGTCTAACTCAGCTTGACTTTTGGCAGGTCTCACTTTACCCCTATGCTTGCTGACCTCTAAAATGCAGCTTCCTTTGCAGATTCATCTCTTTTTCCACTCTTATCCCTAACAGAACCTATGAAGTGAGCCAGTTAGGTCTGGACTCTTCAAGTTTTTCCTCTCTTATTTGCAGCGTGAGACCCACATCAGTTTTCCACTTCTGGTGCACAGAGTTTTCAAACATCCTGCAAGTACAAGTCAGCAAAAGCTTAGCTGGAGCTGATTGCCCTAGTCAGAGCCTTTAATAATCAAAGATCACTCTTTGAAATTAAATCAGGCAAGGAAGCGGACCTGATATCTACAAACTTTGGGATATTTATTCCCTCCCCTTTGTGTCAGCTCACAGTGGCTGGAGTTTTATTCTGATTCTCGGTCTCCCCTTCCAGAAGATCATCACTACGTGCCAAAAAAAGGCTTAAAATATATTTACTTTTGTGATTTTCTGGTAAAGGTATCAACTGGTAATTACATCTCAGGATAACCAGGTCTTGCCATTACTAGTAGTGTTTGTCCTCCCATCTGTGTCTGGCAGTTATGGTCTCACATGTTGAAAAAAATCCTTGTGGTATTGCATTTTCTAATCATATTTCAGTTCTTTGTTCAAACCCTAAAATGGGAATGATTTTCTGAGAATTAAAAGATATGGCACTACTTAAAGCTTGACACTATTGTCATGATGATGGATAACATGATGATGGATAACATGGTATACCTTAAATAACGGACCAAGATACTACAAGGGAATGAGCTAGGGGGGCATAAAATGAATAAAATAAAGCTATCTCTGACTCAGGAGCTCACCAACAAAATCTAACAATACCAGTATTGAACCTGGGAAGATCCTTCATATGATATGGCTGCTTATATCCACAGTAACTTGAATCTCTATGTTTAGAGAATAAAAAACATTACTCAATAAATGTCTCATTCACACATATATAGCAAGAGGAATATGTATAACTATTGACTTCAGAGGCGCTATCAGACTTGAATGAAAGGCTGTCCCACTGCCTGAAAGCAGGAAAAACTTCCTTGCTTTAAAGAAACTGATATTGTCTAAGGGTTTGATCCCTGTAAAGAAGTAAAGAAATTAAAAATACTCATTACTTGGGTTGCCTGAAAACATTCTTCCAAACCATTATTTAAATAAAAATTAAAGGCTTGAATTCAGTGAGTTTTCCCAAAAGGTGTCTGCTTTGGTTGCCTTAATTTTTAATTAGAAGTTTGCAAGGTTTATGTAATATTTCCAATGAAAACTGAAAGATGTGAGCTTTCTTAGTAATTTTTCTATTTTTGGACTTCAATTTTTGCACAATTTTTCTTTTGTGCCAAAAGTTTGTAAATGCATGAGTAATTTTTAGGAAAACACTTTTTTTTTTTTTTTTTAAAGTACATGTTTTTCAGGATAATAATGTGCCCTTGTCCAAATTCTGTACTGAAATGAGCTCCACTTTTCTTTCCCAGTGATGCTAGCTCACACAGTGTTGAACAAAACTTAGAGGAACAGGCAGCTGCTGTCCTACAGAAACACCAAACTGCAAATGAAACCTAACAGCTGAAACTCCCATTGAGATACATGAGAGCTGAGGTTGCACAATCACGACTTAGTCCTATGTTACTATTTGGTTTATGCTTGCAAAATCTGAACAAATATCCAGAGATCGTATTTATTCAGCATCTCTGCCACAGAATGTCGTGGGGGCCAAAAGAATGCATTCAGGAAGGGATTAGACAAATTAATGGTGGATAAATTCACTGGTGTCTACCAAACATGGGAGTCTGGATGCAATGTCTGGTTTAGTTAGTTCCTAAGCTGCTGGGAGCTGGAAGGACAAACCAGGGAAAGGATCATTCTGTCCTTGCCCTTGTTTTTAACCTCTTTTCCCTAACCAGTAACTGTCTGCTACCAAGAGAGCATTATTAGTACTATTATTATTACAAATTATCCATGTTTAATTTAAAATTAGAAGTAACTACATTCTGCTGCATCTTCAAGTCTCGTGTTTTCTCATGCCTCTTGAAACTCTGAACTCTTCTGATCAAGACTAGGTTCTTCAGTCAAATATAATTTCATCAGGGAAAAAATGTATTCCGAATAGCACACTAGATAGCCTCATAATCCCATCTGACTTCAAAATATCTGTTATTATATCTTCATTAGAAATAAATCACTTTCATCATTACTTATCCATGGAAGTGTTCAGACGGAGGCTCTTCCTGATTTTGATGTCATCCAAACATTCTTGGAAGTTACCAATAAAGGACTCTATCCCACAGCTGTTTTTTATCTCATTCCTTCTCTCTTATGACTACTTCACTAATTTTAGAATCATAGACTCATAGAATCGTTTAGGTTTGAAAAGACCTTTAACATCATTGAGTCAAACCATTAACCTAGCACTGCCAAGTTTACCACTAAACCATGTCCCTAAGTGCTACATTCACACACCTTTTCGATACCTCCAGGGATGGTGACTTAACCACTTCCCTGAGCAGCCTGTTCCAATGCTTGATAGCCCTTTTGGTGAAGGTTTTTTTCCTAATATCCAATCTAAACCTTCCCTTGCGCAACTTGAGGCCGTTTCCTCTTCTCCTATGGCCTGTTACTTGGGAGAAGAGCCTGACTCCCACCTGGCTACACCCTCCTTTCAGGTAGTTGTAGAGAGCGATAAGGTCTCCCCTCAGCCTCCTTTTCTCCAGGCTGAACGACCCCAGCTCCCTCAGCTTCTCCTCATAAGGCTTGTTCTCCAGACCCCTCACCAGCTTCGTTGCCTTTCTCTGGACACCCTCCAACACCTCAAAGTCTTTCTTGTAGTGAGGGGCCCAAAACTGAACCCAGTATTCTTTGTATTTTTTGTTTATTTGTGTTTTAAAAGTACTTCTATCCATATGGGTTTTTTTCCCCTAACTAGTTAAAAACTGTATTGATCCCTGGACTACATTCTACTCCATTGCAACTCTGTCAACTAAACAGTAGAAACATGATCCAAACCCACTGGAACTGAGCAACATCGACGTAAAACCAACGGTAGATAGCAACTCACTTGGTAATTTTACTATTCAAGCTGAATTAGAAAAGAAAACAAAAAAGAAAATGCCATTTTCAGACAGCCCACGTGATCCTATACTGCAGCAGTTTCATTCTTCCTCCTCAAATACATAAATGTTTGCAGCACTTTACTCAGATTATTAAAACTGCTTTCAGAATGTATAATGAGTAAGTTGGTTTCTGGTTTACCAGATAAAAACAGAGCAGAAAGAAACCCTTTCTTTTTTAACTGACTAACATCCAGCCAGACAAAACTGGATTGGTGGCCACAAAATACCATTATAATCAAATCTGATATGAACAAAGATTTTTTATTTGCTATATACCACTGGTAATTTTATGCCCACCACCAGATAAAAATTAACAACTAGTATCTAATATGTCTTGAAATGTGTTTTTGTACTGGCTCATGGAATATATGTGAACAGTTTGCAATGCCCTTGAATCTGTTTGTTCTCCTGCTTTGTTTGATGACAATCTATAGGGATATTTTATTTCATCAGACCCTAATTTGTTCAGAAATGTTGGAATTAGAACTTTGTTCCTCAGTTTTGACAGACCACATAGTATTTTTCACTGAAAGAGCATAGCAAGGATATTTGAACCTGCAAATTTAAGGTCTGGTTTATATAATAATAAGCAAATTGCTTTCCACAAATGTTTTCCCAGTATACTTCAATTCTTACAGTCCCTTATAAAGCAAAGTAATTAAGGATTTACTTAGATGCTGAAATGCGTTGATGAACAGGAGATGGACTTAAGAACATGCTTAAAGTTAAGTACATAAGCAAATACTTTTCTGAATAAACCCAAATGATTGCAAAGTGTGATCCCCCCCCCCCCAAATGAATACTCACGGAAATATTTTGCATTAATTTCCCATGTGGTATTTGGACAAGCAAGCAGGGAGGCAGCACAGTCTACTGTAGCCACAAGTAAATACTGCAAAGAAGGTTTCATGCTCTGGACCCATCCTTCACAGGGGCAGACCGTCTGGGGAACGGGGAGCCCAGCAGCTTTTGGCACCAGGGAGGAACAGAAGCCCCAAGGGAGCTGCCTAATTACTAATTACCTGGCACTTACCGGTTGAGGAACATTAGCTTGATCCAAAGAAGGCACATGCAAAGATTGCCATTTATATTAAAATGCAAATATTTAAGAAGACCCATTTAAAATAATGGTCATATGCATGAGCATAAATTTGCATTATTTAGATAACTTGCTTTTCTGGGAGCTGATCGTATAGTTAATTATCATATTTCCTAATGATATAGTTTCCTCCATTGCACAGGAGACGTAAAACTGTGCCCTGGCTGAAACAGATCTGCTGGTCAACAAACTCAGTTCTGGCTGTAACTTGGTGGCCATGGGCTCGCTAATGTCATCCTTATTCAGGTCAGCTTTCTGCTGGCTCCGGAGAGTGTTTTGCCTTAGTGAAGGAATAATTAAGAGCTCCAGGATCAGGCCCCGGGGCTGCTCCCAAACAACACAACGAGCCTTTTCGAAGGACTTTGTCTCCTGTACTTCCCCTGCACCATCAGTGCATTTTGCAACCCCTTTGTGGAAAGAGAGCAGGAGGAGGCATTTCTTTCCAGAAAATGAAAGATTTCTGTCATCTTTTGGGGGCCTGTTATTCCCACAGCACGGCAGGTCAGCAGCTCTTGCGCTTTTGCTCCTGTGACTGGGCAATGGGCATTCGTGGCTTTCCTTTATTAAATTGCAGGCCTTGGTGGGCTGCTGGAAAAAAAAAAAAAAACAACAAAGATTAGGAAAGGGGTACTGGGGAAGGGAGGGCGAGCGCGTGAGAGAACCACATGTTAACGTTGCCTGTGTATGAACAGCAAGCTTTCTGGCTTGACATTTATTGAAAAAATAGATCTTACACTGTATCCACCCAACACCTGTTGAGAAACACTGACCCCATTACAGAGGTTGGATTTACACTGGCTCTGTATAACACCCTATAAAGGAGGCCACTGGTGCAAAAGATTAAAGAATGCTGTTAAGTAAGTTGTTTTATTTCTTTTGAGACTGAAAGAAAGCTGCAAAGTGAGAGAAAGCTTTCCTCGGTTATTTACTCTTCATTACTGGGGATCTTGAAGGGCCTTGTATAAACTGCTCTAGTCGGGTCATGACAACACTTTATAAGGTGCAAATGTTGAGGTGGAGCCAGTGCTATACTGCCGGGGAAGCAAATGGAAAGGTCCCTCCCGACTAAATGGAAAGTTAGTGCTAATAAAAGCTCATGACTTTGGCACGGCTTCCCAGGCACAAGGGGCCCATGAAGACGGGTTTGCACCAGGCTTGCCGAGCCCCGAGCAAGTGCCCCAGCCCCGTGCGCAGCCAACGGCGGTGCGCGCTGCCCTCCATGAAGTTTCTCCATGTGAACTTCGTAAAGTCCTTGCTGGCGCTGAAAATCGTATTTTTAAGGGCTGGGGGGGGAAAAAATCCCTTCTTTTTTTACTAGCTGCTGGATAATGAATAGCCCATTTCAAGGAATGTGTGAGTTCCTATTAGGGCTGAGTGAATGCTGCAAACTATTTTCAGTCAATGTGTGTCCCAGTTTTCAAACAAATGGCTTTCTGTGCATTCGCTCCCCTCTGCTCTCTGCCTCCTCCAGTCATTTGTGGGATCTGGTTCTACCTAGGCAAAGGCTGATGGAAACAGCTCTCCTGCATTCACCAGTGGTGGGATAAGGCTGTGCCTACCTCTCACCCCCTTTTCATGCAGTGTACTATTGCTTGTTATGGGAATCTCCAGCTTTTCAGGCCCAAGCAGGCTGGAAGGTGAGGCAAGGCTTGCAAAGGATCATGGACATTGAGTAGTTATGTCCAAGAAGGGCAATGGAGGGTTGACCTTGACCCAGCCACAGACTTTTGGGGCTTGAATATATTGCCTTGAGACATCCTGAAATCTCTGAGGCAACTACAAGGGCTGCCAGATTTGGTACAGGACCTGTGGGACACCCATTTCCTTTGGGAGTAACTGTTGGGGCCAGAGAGACCCCTGAGGAGATCCCAAAAAACATTAAACAGCTACATGTGGGTTGATAACTTGAGCCCTTTAATCACCTTCTGTCCAAACTGGCTGGAAGCTTGGAGACTCAGAAAATCCCCAGCTGAAGAAGATAAACAGAAAAGACATGTGTCCACTGCTTGAAAGAGGAAAAGGCAAAGGAGACACAGAGGCAGGAGGTGTTTGTTTTCATCAGCAAAGGTGAAGATTCCTCAGAGGGGTGAGGACACCCCGGTAGGAGACTGTTTTGCTCAGTCATCATTCAGCAGAAATCTGCAGCTCTTCTGCATGGCCTCAGAATAAGCCCTTTGCTTTGGAGAAGATACGATGCAAAGCCTAAATTCCTTCTTCTGTTTTCCCATGTGTCTGAAAAAAATTGAACCACAGCTACAAAAAGCTCTGGAGAAGTGGGCAAAGCCGCTCAGAAGCCTCTGGAGGTTCTCTGCTGGCTTCGGGATGTCTCGTGTTTGAGCTGTGACACGTTGCATCAAAAGGGCCACTTTAGGCAATGAGTTCCTGTCCCTCCGTCAGTTGCTCCTGTCACCAAGCACTCTCTCTAGCTATGGGCAAGGATGGATGGACTCTGGGCAGCAGATGTCAGGGTCTGAGAAAGTCTCCCTTTATTCAGAGGGCCTTTGAGGCAAACTTCTTTCTCATCCCACCCTTTCAACAGCTCTGTTTGAACACAAAAACAATTTTTGTGTAGGAATAATTTCTTCATAGCCAGGAAACATACTTTCAATGAGACCTTCTTTTTTTAAAAAAATAAAAATATTCTTTTTTAGTCCCTCTGGACTGGGAATAGTCCCTTATTTCCCACGTAGAGATGTAAGGCAGGCATGTGCTCTGCATTTGCAATAGGCAGAGCAGCTGCGTAGAGCTTACAGAGTTGGACTCCTTGTATGCTAGGAGAACTAAGCCCTGCAGGTTCAATTAATAGACTTTGGAAATGAACCAAGGCCTGACGATCCCCAGGCTTGTTTTAAGTGAAGGAAGGTGGCCGTCGGAGAAGAATTAGACCTGCCAGGCTCTTAATGCAGCTGGGACACACAGTGAGAGCCTGAAAAGCCAAGAGTCTGGAACCTGTGCTCCGATGGCTGCTGAGCCAAGAAGTCCCATTGCTGGGACAATAAACAAACAGGAACGGTCTGTGCAGATGAATGCCTCGTCTTTCGGTTTGCATGGACTGTAAAATCCATATGCCTCCCAGTCACAAGCCCCAGCATTTAGCTCTGAGTTCTTTAATGAGAAGGATGAACAGAAAGCAGTTTCACAAAATGGTAAAACGGTGGGATTTATATTTTTTAAAAAAATCCAACAGTGCTTTTCAAACACTTAAGGGCCCATTAAGTTAAAAAATCTTTCCATTACTAATTTAAGTTAATTACCATCTTAAACAAATAAAGACCTTGGTTATAGGATCAAAGGCTGGTGCTTCAAACTAAGGCAAATTCTCTTGAAGTCACAGATTTGGAAAAGCGCCTAAACACACAGTATGGAGCTGGTGATGCAGGAGGCCAGGGAAGGTGAGCATCATGAGAGCTGATGGGGAAGACAGACCCATCTCTATACCCCACTTCACCTTCACCTGGAACATGGGCATGCTCCCCTGTTGTTTCCACCACCCAGATCCAGGAGAAATCATGGGGCTTTTTGCCGACTGCTGATCGGCTGGGTGTTACTGCTCCCATCCTTCTCGTTAAGCCTTTGCATTTTGGCTCTGGCAAAGCCCAAGGTCAGAGTAAAACGTACTTGGTTGCAGATAACTGATGACTAAATTGGGGTGAAAATTCCTGCATAAGGAGTTTTCCACCCAAGAACCTAAATTCTCTATTCTGGTGCTACTTCTTTTAGAATAAGTCCATTCAGAACCCAGATTTCAGGATGAATCCACAACCGAGTAAGAGGAAACTGGCATGGTGGCTGAATATTTAATGGTTGTATCTGTGCAAGCAGTAAAAAACTAGGAGGGGGGAGGCAAGGAGAGAGGAACAGAAATACTCCGTGATGACTGGGAAATGCACAAGTTTTTATTTATCAACTCTGTTTACTTTAAAACACATCCAACTGGAACACTAGGTGCAGACATAAAAATTAAAATAGAAAACATCCTGGGCCAGGCTCTTAGAGGATGCAAATTGGCATGGGACTTCCCATGGCTTCCAGCAAAGCCTGCTGCATTCACACCAGCTGCACTCGGTTGCTCTCGGTTGAGTCAAATAACATCAGCTCCACCACTGCAGTCGATTTTGCAAGGAGAGAAAGGGAGGGAGAAAGAAATGAGGTCTCTGAGGTACCCGTGAGCTAAACCATTCAGGGCACGGTAGGTCTGAAGGAGACCTGAAATGAACGGGAAGCCAACACGGGTCAAGGAGCGCAGGTGTGCAAGGAGTGCAGCAGTGCTCCAGCTCGCTGCTGGTCCTGGGTGGTCCAAAGGTGTAGTCCCACCGAGGGCTCGTTGCAGTAAACCAAGCCCTTGCCTCCTGGACTTGCCGTGGCCTCGAGGGAAGCAAGTTCAAATGGGGTCAGCAGAAAGAATATGAACATTGAGTGGTAACAATGCATACAAATTACCAACAGACCGTGAAATTCAGACTCAGTCTGTTAAAAATGCTGGAAATGTGGAAAAAAGACTACAGTTAAACTTCATCTGCCCAAAAGATGATGTTGAGGCCTTTCTTAAAGTCTGTATGATACTCGTTGCACTTTTTTTTTACGGTATTAATAAGAATAATCCCATGTTTCCTTACTGCATGGATTAATACCTTGCTGAAGTGTCAGAACAGGCTGTGAAGGAGCTTTGCAGGGCACCAAAAGTGCCTACAAATCCACGGCAGCCCTGGCAGATTTGGATGACTACAAATGGCCAGATCTGCAACTGTAAACACGTTTTCGCTCTCCTCAAACAGGCAGGAGTCTCTGGGGAGACTGGAGGTGCAGAAAGACCAGTTTCTGCAGGAGCCTGGACTGTAAATCATGCTTTAGTCCCATCCGGGCATTTCCATCAATATATAAATAATTTGCTTTTCTCCTAGCAAGGACTTCATGCCTGCTGGGGGATGCTGGAGAGCTTTTCCACAGCGAACATATGGACTTTTCTGCATTATACACTATTATGTAGGTGCTAGTGGCTGTAAAGAACTGAGACACTCAAACAGTCCTTTTCGAAATGAAGCCCCTCTAGTTTTTAGGTAGGGAAAGCAAAGCAGAACCATTTAAAACTGAACAAAAGATGCAAGAAATAGAATATTTACTTAACAAAAAAAGCTCAAATGAAATTACGGTCAACGCACATTTGATCAGTTTTGCCTGCTTAATGCACCGTTATTAGCTGAAGATAAGAGCCAGCCGACTGCGCTTGCAATAATACCGTCACAGAAAAATGCCCCAGTGAACTCTCTCTGAGATAACATCTTCAATAATCTTTCCGGTGTTAAATAAACAGCCAGAAAGGAAAACAAGAAATGGATCCAAATATTCATTTCTCCCTAACAGTTGTGCTTTTTGGGAGTGGAATGGTTCTGGATGGAGGAACCTACATATGGTTTAGTTAATGGATCGTGATATGAGTGAAAACCTTTTTAAAGAGGAATTTAAAAATGAGGGCTCAAAGAAGAGCCTTTCTTGCCATAATTTATGGGCTGAATGCTTGCTTAAGGAATGCAAATATTCCCTAGCAGATATGATTGCCATTGACATCCATGGAAGCAGGCACCGAAACAAGGGGAGCTGGGTTTGGGCTGCTGAGAGAGATTAGAGAAATGTGGCGGCATGTGGTAGTGCCTTTAAGGAAACTATTAGCTGAGGAAGCGAGTCCCATTTCTCTAATTTTATTAGTATTGGCCAAATCTGGGAGTTCTCACCTAGATTTTAATTGGCCAAAATTTCCCTTGAAGTCAGTTGGAATTTGCCTGAGTTAGGGGCTCCGTAACAGCTGAAAAGGGTCTTCAGGACTAAAACTCACTGCTCTTTCTTGTACCAGATGCTCTGATTGAGTGTCAAGAAGGACCCCACAAGGCAGTTTATAGGCAAAGTATATGGGCTTGAAGCTGTACAACCACTGTGGCTGACAGTGAACAATATTTTCCCTCGCATCTGAATACTATTAGAGAGAGAAAAGAAGACAGAATCGTACTTGAAAATGTGAAGCACAAGCAAAAATTTAGATGGAGACATCTCTGAGTCTGCCAACACCATTAAGAGCACATATTTTGCTGTTTCATCTCCATTTCTACCATTTTCCATGAAATAACATGTTAACTTGTTCTGGTCCTCAGAGGTGAAGGTAGAGAAACAACTGCCAGGCAAATTAACCACTTGAGGAACAAGGACAGCGATACTTGCTTCGGGGTTTTTGAATGGGTTTTCAGATTTTTAATCTCCGTGATGAAAAAGTTACTTCTCCAAACAATGCCTTCAAAGAAGGGTCAGAGAGTATGGGGGAACTAAGCTATGCCCATGATCCTTTGGGTACCAAAGGTAGCTTATCTGCAGATGGAGTACAGATTGCCGCTTCTTAGGCACATTTGTAGAAGAGGATGGCACATGAGGTCCACGGTGAGTTCAGTCCCTTCAAGGATTCCCTCTGAGATGGATCTGAGTCAAGATTATACACATTTATGATGGAGCCAAACTCTCAGCCATTTCTCTAAGCAAGATGTTGAAGTGAAGACTGTTATATGTTTGTAAACAAAGGCTCTAAAATCAAAGCATGAAGCCAAATGGCAATGCAAAAGTGAAGAAAACTAATCATGAAATGTCTACCAAAGAGAAATCTTGACAAAACCCGGATAAAAGATTGGATGGAAATTATCAAGCTTTTCTTCTTTTCTTAGCAGAATAAGTTGCAATTTGGTGTCCCCCTGGAAGCCACTTACATCTGAGATTTGTGGGCCACGGAATATTATCAACAATGAATCCAAATGAACAAAATTTGGAAGGAAAATGCTACGAATATATTTGGGACTTGTGATGGAATTTTTTAAAGAACTTAAAAATAATGATGGGCGCAGTTTCAACTCCATTGAGCTGTGCTACTTATACTCCTTCTATGCTTTACTTAAACAGCTGTTTGATAGCTTATATTTCAGCGTGTTTTATCCACTTTCTATTTTTTTTTTTCATTTCCCCATAGATTTTTGTTATAAAAACATCAGTGCATGTGTTTTGATTTAAACAGCTAAAATGCTGGTTAACATTGGTTATTTTAAATGATTGAGGCTTGTTTAAATACATGGAACTTTCCTTTTCTATGGAAAATTGTAGGAAATTAAGAAAATGTTCTTACCTTGGACTCTCTGAGCTTATATATAGGAAGATTTGGGTGGTGGTCATGTATGCGTGTATGCACATACATATATATGCATGTATGTATGCATGCATGTACGTGTGTGTGTGAATGAAGAAGAACTTTGAACATATTGGGAATTTCCTAGCAGTAGAAGTGATAGGCCATTTTTCTTAAGACTTTCACTGGGATCTTTTTTTGGGCTAAGGTGTGAAAATTGGCAGCTCGTTGCGTTTTCTGACAGACTGCTGAAGATTGGCTAATTAGAAATCAAGTCTGATTCCAAGTCAAACAAGCTGAGGCCACTAAGTCTTCATGGGATGTTTGTCTGAAAGATTTCAGTGAGCGCTAACATTTTCAGAAAGAACAATATTGTTAACCCATGTTCACAAGTGCAATACAGCACTTGTTATAAAGCAAAACTGGTATAAAATTTGCTTTATGTGAGTGATCAGTCTTCACGCTCCTTCCAGCCAGGAAATAGAGCCCAAACCATATGATTTGTTTGTTATTTATGTAAGTGATAACACCGATTAACTGCAGAAGCTGGCTTTTTAGCAAGGGTTTGATGGTTTATTCGGTTTCCCAGCGAGGGTGATTAAAGTCAAAGGATTTCCCACAGGTCACAAAACTCAGTGATACACCAGCCCCCATAGAAGACCCCCATCCTCCACCCCTTGTCATTCAGCTGGCTCCTCTGTGCTTTAACAAGCACCACACCGGTGAGGCTGAGGACAGAATTTTGGCCCTGTTTCCACAACCTTATTAATTTCAAAGAGCTCTTCTACTAAATACACACCGCAGGCTTCACAGATCCACATTGGTGCCCAAGAGACCTGGTAGACAGTGAAATAATTTTCCCCAAAGATATGATGGAAGCTTCATAACTCAAATCATGCAGAATTGGGTCTGACAAAGCATGGGCGAACGCGCTAGTGTGAACAGAGTTACTTTGGCAGAAGGAGCCAGAAGGGAGGGCTTAACATGGAATGTTCTCTCGTGCACCATTACTCACCCTGTGGTCTGCAAACCACTGGTGGTCCATGAGGCATCAGAACATGGCCCAACAGAAGATAGCATTTTCTCTGTTGTGCTTTTTTTTTAATAGAAAAGCACATTCTGAAAGAAAAATAAATGAAAGGGGAGAAAATGTAAGCCCAAAGCACTTAAAATTTAGCCTTATTTTAATTTGGTTGTAAAAGAAAGCCCTTACAGCACTACCATACAAGATGGTCCTTGGATTTTGCATCCTGCAAAAGTGAGGTTGTCCATGGATTTAAGGATGCTGAAAAGCACTAGAGCAGCAGATGAAGATGAAGGCTGGAATGAGAGACACCGCCTGCTCTTGTTCTGCACTGGGGCACTGGTAGTGATATTAAACTTTCCAAATCATTTGGCTTGTATCATTTCTGATTTCTGTGTCATATCAAGGTGCTGGTTATGATACCAATGTCTGCTTTGGGAGTCAAGAGTTCTGCTTTCTTCCCACCACAGCTGCTTTTACTTGGCTTGACCTTTACACGACTTCTGTTTGCTTGTAGTAAAATCAGGATCATTTTAGTGAGGGTCACATCCTTCCACTGTTTTGAGGACTGTCTAAACCGTGCAAAGCATCTGCAAATGCCTGAGATACTGTTGGAAGGTCTATTCCAACCTTGCTGCCTGAATCTCTGGTCCATCTCAGCCCTTTAATATTATGAACGATGCTGGCTGAAAGGTTTGTGATGAAACTCCTGATTTGGTGGGCAAGGGATGGGTACTATGAAAAGTGAGATTACTGTGAAAAGCAGCTTTGACAATTTGCACTGCCAGCGCACTTTTCCACAAAAGCACAAAATTATAATTTCATAAATTGTGAAGGTCCCTGGAATCACGATTGCAACACAGAGGGGATTATCCTTAAATATATTAAGGATGAGACAAGGCTTTGGGAGAAAGCAGAGAGGGCAATTCTTTGCCTCTGAAATCAGCTATTTTTATTCATTCCATGATGAAACTGAACACACATAGAAAGAAACATCCATTTTTTCCCCTGTGAAGAGTTGGCCAGAGCAATGCCAAAAGAATGGGAGCATCCCCCATCCTCTCACATCAAAACTGTTGGATTCCTTAGGCTTTGTACATCAGCATGATATTAAAATGATATTAAAGTGTCTCTGATTTCGTGGCCACTACGGAGCCATGCTGAGGTGGCCTCAGAGGCGATCTGCATTCCCAAGATGTGTGGTCTGTACCATGCAGGCTTAAGAATGCTCTTTGTGGTGCAAATGCTAGCCTTAAGCCTGTTTTATTTATTCTGACCATTTAAACCACTGTCTCTTTTTGAACACGGCCATTTTTTATAGATTGTGGAGATCATTATTTGTACAGTTAACGGCGCTCTCTTTCGTTTTTAACTGTTTTTCTTATATACATATGAAGTACTTTGGATCCAGCAGAGTTCATAGAGTACAAAGACTTGTGCTGGAAAAAAATATTTGCATTTCGCTAGTATTCAAGAGAAAGGTCAATAAAATAAAGCAAGATGAGAAATCATGGGGTGAAATGCTGTCCCCGCCATAGTCAATGGGAGTTTTGCCATTGACTTTAATGGGGGCCAGAATTTCACCCTCGTTGCCTCAGATATGGAGAGTGACTCCTTTTTGTCCACATATTTCAAGCCTTAGGAGGCAAATGGAACAGAAATAAATCAATATCCCACCAGAAATGCAGATTTCACCTTGTCCTCTGTGTTTCTGAATCCATAAAACATAAATTCTGGGCAAACTTTGAACTCTGTTACTTTTGTTATTCCTATTCCTGTTATTGCTATTCCTGACGATTAGAGAGGTTGCCCGGATGGGCTCTATAGGTGGAACAACCTGAATGACAGAAATGCACAACATTCTTATAAGATGAAAGCATCCCTCGTATAGATCCAGGACCGGACAGGCTGTCTGCTCCACACAGTAACAAAGACTGAAACCATATTGGCCTGGTGCCTGATACAACACTAAATGCTTCCCTGTGGCTTTCTACTCCCAGGGAGAAAGAGCAAAGAAATCAGCGGGGAGACTAGTGGAAGTCATGGTTTGACAACATCAAAGAGCAGCTTGGACCCTACCCTTATAGAGAGAAAAAGGTTGCCAGAATCCCATGAGTTGGCTGACTAATAAGTGAAGCGTTGCCAATGCTCCGATTCAGGATGACTTGGGGCGACCCAGTGAGTGATGGCCATTGCCGGTGGAAGAAGTTAGCAGAAAAAAGCAAGGAGATAAAGAAAAATAACCAAGCAAATACAGGAATTGGGAACGCATAGGAGCACAGGGGGAGACGCCTCTTGAATCAGAAACGTCTGTGTTAGTAGTAAGGTCAACACTGACTTCTGAGAAGGCATTTGCAGCCTTCGTTGCCGCTTCCGTCCTCTGACAGAGACACATTGGTGGTGGTGCTATTTGTCTTGTCCACACCAGTCAGGATAATGGACCAAGTTTGAGGGGAAGGAAGAAAATACATCATTTAAAAACCAGGATGGCCAGATGTACATTTGCACTGGGATTTCACATTTTGCCTGTGGGTCGGCCCCTGCTAGTTATTATAAATGACCTTGTGCTCTTTCATGGGGACTAAGTCCCCAGTGAGGGCTGAGTGACTTTATTTGCTCGTTTGTGTGTGAGAAAGCAACTAGAGCATGTGGCAGTCCAAGGCATGCTGTGACAAGGGACAGGCAGCTGCCACTGGGCAAGAAAAGGCTTAGTGGCTCTTTACTGGGTGAAGGGCTGCTCAGGGTGTATAGAAAATGTTTCCTAGTTCTCTGAAGGTTGAAAGAAATTCATAATGGATGAAAAGTATATATAATCTTGAAGTTCATTTTCCAAAAAGAGATAGTCAGAGGAATGTGACGAGCAGGGTTGCTCCCAGTTTGCTGTAAATCATTTCTCCTCCTATATGCCAATACGCTCTCTCCCTGCAGCTCCTGAATTTCAACTCATGCTGAACAACATTGCAAGACCTTGTTTTCTCCAAAGGGGATCCCGAAGCAGGATTAAAGACAGTATCTAAGAGAGAGGACTGATTTTGGCCATAGCTACACCTGTGGCAGCTGGGTCTTGTCTTTAGCTGGACCATTGGGTGACCAAAGCAACAGGGAAGGAAAGTTGCTCCCAGCCTCCTTGCATTTTTGGCAAATCACTTCCCTGTATTTCCATACCTCCAATTTTTGCCTTAGCTGTTTAAATTGTCAGCTCTTCAGAGAGGTTTTGTACAGCACCTATTGCAACAGGACCCCAGTCTCTTCTAAGGCCTCTGAATACCACAGCAATATAAATAATAAGAAAGCATTTATCAAAGCATACAAAGGAAACTCTCTGTGCTTTGATTTAAAGCCTGTAAAATGAGTCTTCGAAAACATTCCTCCAAAGGAGCCGAGGATTAATTAACACTTGCCCAGTCCATTGCGGTCACAGGCGGTCCTAGGAGCCCTCAGCACCCACTGACTTGCCACCAGCACTAGCTTTCATCCAGATGGGGTACAGACAGGCACTGGATCTTACAGGGTGTCCCAGATGTAATGACATCTCCTTGCTTTAACTGGGTTTACTTTTCCGCACAAAGAACTCAAAAGAAAATAAAGGGGCACAAAATTATGTCATATTTAAAGAGATGAGGAAGAAACAGTTTAGCATCCTTGAAGCTCAGAGTGCTTGTTGCTAAACTGCGATATGCTGCCACACATTTGATTAACAACCGACTTCAAAACTTGAAATCAATGAATTCCCTTCTGGATTGAGGTGTTCCCCACAGAGCGTCCCCGAATTCCCCACCACAGGTCCAGAGGGGGACGCACTGTGGCACCGAGCAGCATCTATGGGGACACCAGGAGCCCTCACAGCTGCTGGGAGACAAGTTCCCAAACGCTGTTTGGTCTAAATTCATCAGTCTTCATCGCTGAAAGACTCGAAGTTGGAGTTTATCGTCTCAGCTGGTTCAAATTGCAGAGCACAAGAAGGGAGAAAGGTTTTCCAGCTTTTAAGCCAGGATAATTTGTTTGCCTTTTTTTTTTTTTTAATTGTGAAAATGGTTTAAACCCATCAAATAATTCTTCAGAGTTATAGAGCTGCAATAAATCCTAATCTGTTTGGACTCAGTTTCCGATTAATTTTTTTGCCAAGCACCCTAATAAAAATGGATTAATTTAAAGCAATGGGGAGAAAATATATAAAGAATTTTACAGCAGCCGTTTCTTTAGCTGGACTACCCTTTTTCTGTGTGCATGTTTGAATCATTATAATAGCAATAAAAAGAGCTGGTAATTACATTGCCTGTAAAAAGTCATTAGACCGAAATGGAAATTTATAAAACCCCACAATTAATGGTAGATGAATACATACACACAGACATACACATATGTACTTGAAAAAATATTAACAAAGAGGATAATTATGAGGTATGGACAGGAAAGGAGACTGCTCTGAGGTTTAAATAAGTTATGTTCTAGGTTTGTGGGATTCTAGCAGTCTTGAGGAGCCCCACACATTCCCAAAAAATGAAATTCACGCTGTGCCACCACCAAGCACATCCCTGCAGCAGATTCCTGGGCAAGGAGCAACATGGGGTGCATGGAGATGAAAGAAAGGCGAGGCGCATCCTACCCTGCAAAGCTTGCTGGACAGGAATGCCCTCGTCCACAGCGGATGCTGAGAGCTGGATAGACGGGTTAAAATGAGGAGGAACTGTGCCATTTCTGTAGCCGGCCATAAAAACAACCTGTCCTAATTTCTCAGATGAACTTTGTATAAAGCTATGAATGCCAAGGCTTGACATTTATTGTCCGCAGCCCTGATCACCGTCTTGAATCAGGGACAGCAAATAAACACTCCTGGCTTGAAAGAGCCACTTGTCTGCAGAGACCTGGGAGTATTTATGAAACCCAGTGTGATAGCTGCTTCCCGGACAGACAAAAATCATCCTTTGGATAATCTGGGAGCAAACGGAGTCTGATACAGGCTTTTTTAGCCTAAGGGAAATGAAATGTTGCTGACTTCATGGGACCCCTCTGCAATTTTACCCGGGTGTGATGCTGCAGTGTTCTCTTGCTGGGGCTCCATTCCCGCTCTGCTGCAGGGTCTTGCTGGTATCCTGCGTGTGCAGACGATGGGAAACCACATGGCAGCATTTCGGTTGTGGTTACGGGGCAGAGGGGCCAGAGAGACCACCCCCTGCCACAGGAGAGGAAGGTGGGAGTTGAGCTACAGGTCTTGGGAAAGAAGAATTGGTGTCATCTCTGTTTAACTACTCAGCTTCCACCTCTCCAGAGAAACCCGCTCAGGAAAGATAGGGATATGTATTTCAGGGAGTGAAACCGTGGAAAGAGGTGGGATCCCGTCACCTGGGAGCGAAGCAGGGAGACCTCCAGGTTACGCCTCACGTAGGTGGTCTGGGCCAGTCGGAATGAATGCATGGGAAATGAAAAGAAAAGGCCAAGGGAGAAAATCATCCCTCTTTCACTCAGCCATCACAGTACAAAAGGATTATTCTTAAACTTACGCTTTAAAAGCATTGTCAGTCCTTGAGGCCAGTTATTAAATTTTAAAAGGGGCAGCAGAAGCTCAGAAGTTGAACATGGGGATTCATTTACGTGCTTAATTCAAAGAAATTTTTTTAAAAAAAATCAAACTTCAAGAAAAATAATCTCAAACAAGTGAGATTTTCTTGCCAAATTAATTCAAAGGATTTTTTTCCCTCCTATCAGCTGCTCTTGTATCCAAGGACAATGTTATTTTCCCCTTTTTAGAAAAGCTTTGGACTGACATTTGTTTATAATATCTTATTAGAATTTACTGAAATATTTTCAGCATAAGACCCATGGCGTCGACTCATCTTTCCTCACTAAACCAATAAGCACGCATTAAGGCACGATGCATTGGGCTTCCTGTTTACATCCACAGATGGCAAATTAATGTGTGCTCATTCCTCCGATGTATTAATCTCGCCTTTCCCCCCGTAATCCGTAAATGAAGCCCAGATGGAAAGAATTAGCTTGAAATGTCTCCCTCCTCCTGCCCCTCCCAGAAAAATGTTGGGAGAGGGGTTTTGGTAGCACGAATTACACTACAAAATTCTTCTGTGATTCCTTAAGTTCTTAAGTATATTACTATCTCCCAATAGCAATATAGGATTATACTGCTGGTATAATATAACACGATATATTATGATTCCTACGCTACTCCTCTGCTTACAAGACCAGAGATATTAAAAAGAAATCATTGAAAATTTATAAAGCAAGTAGCTAGAAACTATCAGACACTAATCCGAGCTCTGTGAATTCTGTGAAGAGACTTCCAAACAACAGACATGGGATTAAACTTTTCCAAGTTTTACAAAGCTAGACTCAGTGTAGGTTGTAAGTTCTTACATTGTTTATATGCTTTTGACAGTGGTCTTTCTGGATTAAAGGTTATGTTCTATATTCCTTATTTCTCAAGGAAAAAAAATAAATCGTGAGATGCCTACGGTGCCTTTTGTAGCTAGCTGCTTCGAAAGTTTTGGATGGCTGTTTCTTACGGTATCTTTGCCAAGTGACAAACTATCGAAACAGTACTATCAGTTGTGTTTTAATCACACTGGCATTTCAAGTTGTTGCACGGTGTTTCCCACTGTGCACCAGTAGTCTACAGGACTCAAAGCACAACGCATGATGGATGCCTTCCCCACGCTACTTGGAAGTGGAGGAATTACAACATGAGCTCGTGCCCTAAGAAAATGGACCAGGAAGAGAGTCATGTCCAGCACCACCTCCTCCATTCCAAATTTCTTGTGCCTGTTAGGACACACCTGCCTTATTAACAATATTCACCACCTTCCAGGCTTCAGAGGCATTCCTAGACCTCTCAGTACTCTTTCCTCGCCTACCCTACCTGGTCATCTCCAGCTCCAGAGATGTGTTGATCAACCCTTTAAGGGTGGGGATATCCCATATTATTCATTTTTTGCAACCACAATTATGTCAGGGCCTATTCCTGATCGTCCTGCTGGGAAGAGCTGAACCTGAAGTGAGCCCGTGCTTACATAAAGGCTTTCCAAACTGACAGGGAATTTTACCAGGCTAGTGCATACCTTGGGAAAAATTCATCAAAGGGAATTAAAGAACTGGTCCAGCTACACGTTCATCTCATCCTAGTAAAAGCAAAACCACAGATGCGTTATTTTAATCCTCAATTATTAAATTGCTTAAAGGAGCTTACGGCACTGAGGAACTCTGAGACATTTTAGACACGATGCCAGCGCTTTGTTTGAAGCCCTGCGTGCCGCCGCACGCGCTGAACTGCCCATGAACCCGGGGGGGGAGGAGGGGGGCTTCAGCGTTCCTAATACACAGGTGATGCAGCAGCATCAGTTCAGACCATGGAGGAGTTTGAATCCCAAGTGGAAGAAATCACTTTGCAGAAAGTACAGGAGCAAGCACAGCTCCAAAACCATGTGCCAGGGGTCGAACCGACAGAACTACAAGCCAAGCAGCAACCTCTTTTTTTGGTTTTATACCACCATACTCACCTTGAGGCACGGCACCTTCCCGCAGAAGTTGGTAAATTCGATGGAGAAAGACTCTTTCTTCAGTAGCTAATGGATAGGAAAAACTGAAAGATCAGGATTAATTGCCATGAAAATTGCAACATTTTTGAAAGGTTTTTATACGGGTGATTTTGGAGTTCTTTGGGGATTTTATTTTATTTTATGAGCATTGCAATAGTCAGAAATGTTATTGTTCTGTTTGAGTGCGAGTGTTTTATTTCAAAACATTTTTTTTTTTAACTTGAGAAACACCCCCCTCAGTGAGGAAACTGAAAAAACCAGGCGGGCAATGAGGAAAACAGATCTGAACTGAAAACCAAGTGAAAAATCAGAATCAAAATGAGCAAATGAAAATTACCAAAAATATAGAAGTAAACCAAGCTTAACAATGATCAGCCTTTATTTAAAAAAAACTTTATTTTAACCTTCAAACAGGGGAAAACTGTCTAGACAATCAAAACATTTGCAAGAAAATTTGCCATAAAAATACTCATCTCTACTCCACTAAACTTAAAGGTAGGATCCAGTGGAGAGTTCGTTATTTCTCATCCACAAATGCTCTGAAAAAAAATGAATAAAGGGTTACGCAACTTTAGTCTGAGTAGTTAATTGTTCAAGGAAACAGAGTTTCCTCCAAGACTGATAAATACCATGAGCTATTTCAAACAACGGAGTAGTAAATCAAAGCGAAGTGCTGTTACATTATACAATGAAATCAAAGTGATTTGCAGAACCCTAAATGTTTCTTCATTACCCTTAATCCTATACCATTAAAGTAACGAGGAACTCTGATAAGGTTTTCAGACAGTGACAAGGGAACCAGAAAATTATGGGCATTTTTATTTAATGCATTTTTTCTCAGTGCTTTTGGTTTAAAATATAATGAAATATTGTAAATACTTTTATGAGGTTGTAATAAAAAAACCCTGTAAATGAACCTAAATCTGTAAACTTTATCAAAAGTTGAGAACAGGACCGAGTCATGCTGCTATCCTGGATTAAAAAAAAGAGTATTTTATACCTTAGTACGCTTTTTGCATGAGAAAAATTCAGAATATTTAAAAAAAGAAGCCATTAGTCTTCAGTGGCATAGAAAATACATTCAAAATGTCGATAACTGAAAACTTTTTTATTTGTAACCAGTATAGAGACGACAAGTGAATAATGAGTTATTTGTTCCCTTAAATCACAGATGTCACATGTACTTTTGACACAATATATAATACAAACATACGTTACACTAGATCTCTGTCACACAGGCATGTACAGAATGACTTGTAAAGATATTATATAGTTCATACATGCAGTGGATGTGCTAGGATAGAAATCATACCTATTTTTATATAATGGTGTGTACAGTCATAGTGGAAACAAAATGCTACAGACTTAATGACATCTGTACCGACATTTACATCTATATGGCCATACGCATGCATACAGAGACGCGGAAAGAAATTCAGAGCACCAGGCAGGACTCTGCTTTCTTTTTCTCATAAAGCTGGGTTTACGTCTGAGAGGGCATCGCTTACTTTCTGGTTCGCTTTGGGCTTTGCCAGCTCCTTGGAGATTTTCGCGATAACAGAGGATTTTCCCCATCAAACCCAAGTGGGGCTGTGCGTGTGAGTAGGTCTGAGCATCTTCTCTGCAGGCAGCAAGAGGGGACCGCGGAAAAACCCTCGTGACTATTTACGCTGCCTGGGCAGCAAAACGCTGCCTGGGCAGACCTTAATCTGGATAGTTTATAAAACGCCACGCTCCCCAATGCAGGGAACACTGCTTTAATTCTTCTTGAACTGGATTAAAAGAAACATATGCTAATAGAGGGGTTGCTGTTAGTGCAGCTGCTGTACACAACCCCGCGTAGCAGTGACAGAAAAGCCATAACTCACTGCTACTAGTGAGCTTTCTGCTATTTATTTATTGAGTTCAGCCAACAGACTTCTAAGTGATTTAGATGTTCCTCGAGATAAAAACAGTATAGTAGTCAGGATTTTTTACAAATCTTGCATTGCATCAGCAACGGAAAGGGACCAGGCGGGAGGGCAGAGAGGGGGAAATGACTTGGGTGTATATGGGAACGGTTTAGTCTTTCTGCCGACCAGCATTAGCAAAGACCAGGAGGTTTTACTGCTCTTCAGGCACGTCTTTTATTTGTTTTCAGTACAGCAAAAGAAAAAACATATGTATGAAGGGACAGAGTAGCACACTGGCAGAACGGCAACAGTTCTCCGAGATGACAAGTAAGAAGAAAAGGAATAAATGGCAAGAATCAAAACAAGGGAGGCACTGGGGAAAGGAAAAAAAAAATCAATTAAAGGGAATAAAAATGTCACTGTCAGAGGATGACAGGAATTCCTAATATAAGGGATTTAGCAGTGAAGGACAGATTTATTTTTTTTTTTTAACTTAAAAGCAAAATATATGTTAACTCTGATGAGCATTTTTGAACTTTGAACTCTCTGACCTTTAAAGCCTCCAGAATAAACCCCGGCCAGCTCTGAAGAAATGGCAACAAACAGCAGAGTCAGTTCCTCAGGTGGCTCCGGCTGCACACCCGCGGCATCGCTCGGCTGCGTCCAGTGCCACCACGGTGGCAGCAGCTCTTGTGGACAGACAGCTGGACAGACAGCGGGCGAACTCTGCTCCCGCACCCCAGCCTCCAACCGGAGTCACCCGGTGGGTTTTTCCAGCATGATCCTGGCATTATGGCAGTGGGTGAAAGAATCAGGCTGCGGAGACAGGCTGCTACTATCTCTGCTTTACAATGGGTACCAGAAAAGTCACATTTTGCCCCAGTTTGCACCTTTCCTCCCTCCCTCCTCCAGTTTGCCCGAGTGAGGTTACAACACAGTATGAATCACAGAATGATTTATCCCAAGGTGTAAAACACCCAGATCCATTTTACATTAGAAAGACCTTGAAATTGTGCCCAATTGAAAAAAAAAAAGCTGTTCTCAATCACTCCATAAGCAATTCTGGGCCTCAGAGGAATGAAAATGTCATCCCTTTCAGCCCACTTTGAGCAAATTTCTGGGAGCAAATGAGACCATCCACGGCGGTTTGCAGTGATCCAAATATCTTCCAAGCAGGATCAGCTAGAGATGTTTAATAAGCACACGCACACATCTCCGCCTTCACATGGCAATGGGAGCTTATCGTTCCAAGAACCGTAAATGACAGAGATTGTCCTTAAACCTCAACCTTTGCAAAAGGCTCAGTACAAGCAAAGGGAAGCCGGGAAATCACGCAGAGCAAACCCCTCACCTCTCTTGCACTTTTTGCATTGACTGAGAAAGAGGAAATGTGTGTTAACAACATCTGAGCTTTACGGCTCCCTCCCTACCTGTACTGTGTCCTTATAAAGTATAAAATAGTGCCATCTACTGACATTGCATTTTAATATTCTCCCCAGACAGTTGAAACAAATCCTGTGTACTCAGCACAAGACCTTGAAGGCTGATTTTTCTATCCCTTCATTGTTGTATTAACTCTCTCACCGGGGCATGCCGCTCAGATGGTACTAAAGCAGCTGTAAACTGATACTGGAAGAAAATATACTAGTGCTAGCAAGGCTGTTATCAGGTGTTAAACCTACTGGTGTCAATCCAGAGGCAAAGATATTGTTCAGGTCTGGATTTTCCCCTGCAAAATGCAATGGGGAATGCAAGGATGGTCAGTTGTCTTCAGCAGTGCTCGAAAGGCATGCCGTTGTGCGAGGTGCCCGTGAAATCCCTTGTCACGTTATTTAAGACAAGAGGAAACACCTGAAAGGAAGGACCAGAGACAAGGCGATGTGGCTTGCGGCAGTAACATGAGCGGGGCCACCGGTGTCTTAAAATGGGGGAAAAAAAGGCTGCTTGGGAGCCGCACACCTGTGCAGGAGGATGTGTCAACTGTCAGGTAAGGCACTTTAGAGAGAGTTACTTCACTGAATTAATGTTTCCCAGGTAGGTTAAAAAGAAAAGAGGAAAGAGAACCGTGATTTTCCTGGTTTGGAGATCTGTGGTTAAAACCAGTCAGTGCCGATATGAACATTCCTTTCTGATAACACCAAAGTCACAGGGTAAAAATGAGATCAGCCCCCGAGGTAAAAATACTCTACATGCTTTCACATTGCTTATAACCACTCTACACCTAAATGCCAATCACGAGAGCAAAACAATGTGCCACGTGCGTACCTAATACTGCTGAGGAAGTTTTTATTTTGAGATATATATGTATCACCCAGGTTTTTGAAGCATATAAACCGCGTAGAAAACATGTACACCTCTCAGAACAGCCTTGACTTGGGAACAACTTTAGCTTGCAGCACCTATGGCAGCGTATCCCAGGGGGTGGTGTCCCAGTTCTCGGCAGAGTTCCTGAAATCTGGCATTCCCCACATCTCCCCATGCTGGATGAGCTGCCCCCCACGCCTGCTGGCATGCGGTCCTCCTGCAAGCCATCCACGTTACTGCTCCCTCTTCCTCCCACCCATCTAATTGCAACAGGCTTTGGCTCCTTGTCCAGAAGTCCCCGAGTGACAAATGAATCTGTGTAACTTTCCATTTACCAGCCTCCTCAAAGAGGATATGCAAGCGCTTGATTACAGCCCGTTATCAGATACCAGCACTGGGATTTTTCCCTCTCCTGTTGTTTTTATGATGACGATAAGTTGTTACAATCTTTATTTTACAAGACAGCGCTCATTGCCCGGGCCGACTGAGTGGGGTCGCTGATTGCTGTGACTTCCCTGCAGGTATAAAGGCTGGTGATTTATGGCAGGGGAAATTCATATTAACCATAAATATCTTAATAACTAGCCATCTGGGAGAGAGAACGGGCTATGCATCCGACCCAGACTAATTGCTATTTAATGGGCAGCATCTACAGCACTCTGTAAAACAATGCTTTTGGCAGCGGGTGTTGCTGAGGTTATAGAAAGGGCTTTTAATCTGCAAGAGGAAATATGCCACTGTGATGCCGACTGCTGCTCTCGGCTCAGCCCTGCTAGCCTGCATCCCACAAGAGCTGATTATCTCCTATTAAAGAGAGAGATGCAGTCTCCCACCCCCAACAACCGGACCTGAAACACCCAGCCACAGCCAGGGCTGTGTCTGGTCTGGCTGTGGCTGTGGCTATGAGGACGTCAGCGTGGCTGTGGCCACCCTCCAGCTCCCATGTGCCCAAAAGGGGTCTCGCGTCTCCCAGCCTCAGGATGAAGATTGTAAACTCACCTAAAGGCTCGCTAATTTTGTAATATTTTGGGTCTCCTTCACCTGGGAAGGCTTACCGGTAGTTTGGTGCTAGGTTAGCAGAGGAGGTAGAAGGTGGGTGGGATGCTGTGGTTTTTCTACATGAGCTTCCTGCACAGTAAGATGGGAGGTCTGGAGACCTCTTAGATCTGCGGGACCACCCTGTGGACCCCATGTCCAAAAAGAGCTGCTTCTTGCCAGCTCACCCATTGCTATTTTGTTCTTAACCCAGGAGAGACTGCTCTTTGGAGCAACGCCTCCCCCCAGATATCGACCTTCCCGCTCCTCTCTTAACTCCAACTTCAAAGGAACCAAATCCTTGTGGCACTTTCACTGCAGGGGGAGATAAATGAGTCTGAGGATAGTTCTCATTTTTTTTAATGTAAAGCCCATAGCTTTTGGTTCATTGGGTCTCTTTCACCCCGTAGGGAGGTTTCATCTCTATCTCATCCTCTGAAGAGGTCTAAGCCAAAGGACCTCCTCAGGGTTTGCACCCAGCTAAGGTATTAATGAAAATAAAACGACAGTGATGCAACCCGTGGTTCTGTCTAGATGTAGGATCATTTACAGTTTCTTTGAGACCAGCTGAGGTCTGGCAGGAAACACTGCTCATGTGTTAAATATGTCTCCTGCCTTTCTATTCGGGATCATTGTTATGGGAGAGTTCTGTGCAGGAGTGAGTGATGAGGAGACACAAAAATAGTTCAAAGGTCTGGCCATTTCCCTGTTTAGCCGCACAATTTGATGGAGTGTAGCTGAAAACATTATTAAAGTACTCTACTGTTTTAGCAAAACTCTTTAAAGAGACCAAGAGGAAAACGGCTTTAAACCAATTTTCCCTTTCCTCACTTCTGATGAATTTAAAAGCAAGAGCTATGAAACACTTGTTATCAAATTTTTTGGACTTCAAAATTAGTCTAAAGTTCTGGAAATAGTCTACAAAAAGATCATCAGTGTTACCTATGTTACATGAACACTAGACACTGAAATAACTACATTCCGGGGTGATTAGAAAAGCCCCTAACAGGAAAAAAAAAGAGAAAAGAGAACCAGTGTACCCCTGGAGAGCAGAATATGCCCTCTGAGGTGTTCATAAGGCATTGGGTTTCTTTAAGCTAATGGTCAAAATAAGATGTCACCAAGGCGTAAGGCAGTTGGTGAAACACTTGTGGAAGGTGACAGATGCTCCATCATGCTGTATTTATTTTCCAGCCCTGCAGCCAGTTTGTGTACGCTGCACACAGCCGTCCTGAGGTCCCCAAACACACCAGAGCAATAAACGTGGGCACAGATGCTACTCTACAGGACACTCGTATACGCCCAACAAATCCCTTCTGATAAGTACAGAAAGTGCGGAGATGTTGCCCCTCCTTCTCCATGCCTCTTTTTTTTTTTGCTACTTGTCACTCAACACTTTCGCTTTTGGCATCAGTATTGACAGTGTGTTGGCTGCAGATAATTATAATTGCTCAGGTGCTCAAATCCTCTCATAGTCTCCTCAGCATCACCCAGAAGAGTTTAACATGTCAGAACCTGATAGGAAAATTGCCCCATTCATCACCACAATGGACTGAACCAGCCTCTTCCACAACCACCTGGAAAAATAAAGCCCCGATCCAATCTGCCCAGCACAGCACAGCGTTTCCTGCAGAGATACCAGTGCCTCATGTTGCGCTCTGTAACTCCAGCACACAGGATGGCAGATGCTGCCACACCTCGATGCTGGTTTTCATGGACTAAAAAGCAGCTTTTTCAACTCTTCTGGAATCAGGATGCAATGCAAAACCTCGTCAAGCTCTGACTTCTCCAAGTGAGGTGACTAGTCCATGTTGAAAGTCAGTTATCTGCATGAACAACCTTCCCTTCAAAGTCATTTATTGGAAACAAACACACCACTTCCCTGCCCCTATTTAGGTGATCAAACTGGAAATTACTCCCGTGCAGTTGCATATTTGCTTTTTGGAAGCAAAGCCACTGTGAGAGCACCAAGAGGAGAACTAAATCACCCAACGTGTGCAAGTTAAACATGCTCCTACACCGTGGTGCACACACTCGTGTGCCAGGAAATAAAAGGGCAGTGAAATCACACCGTTTCATGTCATGACTTTTTGGTTCAGCACTCCCAGACATCAGAGAGGACGTGTGGTCCTACCCTGCTATAAAACCGCAGCAGCATCTGTGCCTGGGAGGTGCTGCGATTGATGGCACACCCTGCCATGGGGCATCGCTGGGAGCAGCGGGTGGAGGACACACGGCAATGTCACCTTGGATCCACCTCTGACATAAAGCCTGGATGAAAACCCAATAAAGAACAGGCAGTGGGCATGACCTGCACCTTAGCGAGTATTTCCTCATTGTTTTGTCATTACAAAGCTACCACAGAGCTGGCACCAACCTGAGAGAGGAGGTCAACGCTGCCCGTGAATGCACAGCCTGGTTGAGGTGAGGTTTCAATCCTCTGTGACCTGTCCTCCTCCTGCCTCCCTTCAGGCTGACTTTCCCTGTCCCCTCTCCAAAGGTCACAGAAGACCTCCAAGAGGCAGGTTTAGTCTCCAGCATTTGAAAATCTGGCAAAAGCTGATTTCTGAGTTGTCTTCAGCTATAACACATGCATTATCACGCTGTGAAGTCTGAAATGGAGGTGAATGAGGAAGGGTTTGTGGAGAGAAGAAATGAATTTCATAAGACCAAGCAAGGAGAGGTGAGGCTCCAGATGTGCTGACTGTGAGCTCCACCTGGGAGGTGGACCAAGTGCCACCATAGCTGAGTTTATTCCACAGAAACACTGAATTTTCTCATCTCCAATATAGTTTTGCAGTGGGACAGCTAATGTTTAACCCAGGGGACTGGAAAACCAACCATGCCATGTTCTCTAGCCAAGACAAAGACCAAGAGGTGGAGCTTTACCAAGCTTTAGTCATTAGATGTCCTCCAAAATCTGTGTCTCAGCAGATTTGGAGGTTGTTTTTCAGCACAGTGCCTGAAGTTACGGCACACCCCAACTACCTTCCCCAGCTTTTGCTCTGTCCCGCAATCAATGCACAGCAAACTCACGAGGCAATGCCATGCCTGCGCAGGGTGCCCGGTGCTGTGCATTAACCTTCTCTGAAAACCTCACCACAATTTGAGCAATTTGTAGCCCGCGCCTTGTTTTCTTCTTCGAAATAAATCTGACTCGAAGAGTTGCTGTGATAAATGAATGAACAGATTCATGGCATGGAGGGTAATCCCTAAGAGGAATGGGAAGAATACAGTTTGGCAGTAAAATGCTGGGCAGTTGGTACATAAATTTCTCACAAGCATGAAGACAACTGGCAGGCAATGTCAAAGGCATTAACACCTACCATTGAATGTAATTATTTCAGTCTGTTACCAGTCTCGGGGTTAATATGCATTTCAAAAACTCTGTGAGAAATCAAAGCCTGGGAGGTCTGTGCAAGCCATTTCAGGAGGCTGTAAATTTTATTTTAAAAGGAAGAATTTAGAATTGCATAAACAGTGAACCTTTTTCTACCAAGGAGCAGAGCATTTTACAGCATCTGCTTTAGCCAATGATCAAGTCGTCTTCTGCATTAAAAAACTCTTGAAATTCAAAATTACATGCCCATTTCAGGGGAAAATAACCTACAGCAAAACTAAAACACTAACGGAGAAAGCCTCAGCAAAATGTCTCTTCCCACATACGTGCTTTTGCCTTAAAACTCAGTGTGTGGATTTTGAGAAAACCCATTTGTAGATGCATTACTCATGCAAATCGCTGCTATTCCCAAGAAATGTTATCCTCAGATACAGCCATCTCGGCTGCTTATGACCGCCAGGGACTTTGCGAGCAGCCAGCTCATGGAAATGTCTTCTTCCAAATAACAGCAAGTATAACACTTTAACTAAACAGTGGCAACAGGAAAAACTCAGCTGCAGGGAGGATGATCTACACTGAATATCCAGGCTGCAGGGAAGAGCCACTCTGCTGTCAGTGTTTTGCATCGGTATTTTACACCTGGAGTTCAGCTATGCTTAGCTAAGGCAAAGTAAAGCTCAGGACAGGCTTTAAAACTCCTCTGAGATGTGGGGTACATATTTTGGAGTTTAGCTAGCCACCAGTTCAAAGCTGACACAGTTACAGCTAACTGCACCATGGTCACATCCCGAGGAATCCTTCCATGATCCCAGAGGACTGCAGCATCCATCTCTGGGAAAACAGAGAAATGCCCTGTGGAAATCCCATTTCCAATGAGATGTTCTTTCTTCTCCTTGCACTGTTTTTATTGAGATTTTGAGATTTTTAAAGACTGGGGATATTTTCTGCCAGATTATGGTCAACCTTATGAGAGCATTCTGCCATTGCAGCAGGTGTGCAGGGAAGAGGGACTAGATGCTCATCAGGCTCAGAAAGCAATGGAAAACACTTTTTTTTCTCCGGAAAAAATGGAAAATGGAGACTATCCTCTACTCTGAAGGATGATCCAGGATGATTTCTGAAGATATTTCTACTTACAAGTCATATAAGCCCTATTAGGGATGGGGGTGGAGTACAGGAGCTCCAAGCAGCAATTTAAATGGTGTTTAATAAGCATACACATAAGGTGGTCAGAAGAGACTATTTTTTTAAACAGGGGATTTAAAAAAACCCCAAAACTCTGTTTTTCCTTTGTGAATTTGCAAAAGACACCCTAACACCTTTGTTGTAAGACCCACGGCTCTTCCTCTCTGCTCTAACAACCACCTTTTTGTATGCACGAGGGAAAATCCATCAATTCTCTAGCAATCTTCCTGCACTTTGTCCTCTCACAGAAAGGAACAAGAGAAATCTTTGTCATTCTCCAAGACTTGGTTTCTCCACTTCATTTCTGACACATCTTTGCCCTTCGGTATCCACAGCCCTGGGGATGCCAGTTCAAGGTTGCAGCACCACCAGTTGCAAAACGCTGTATTTATTAGTCTCCACATAACTTAATTTCTCAATGCCAAACGCAATTTTACACAGTTCAGAGACCATTTTTCCAAATTCCAGTTTCATTGCTTTTTCTTTTTTCTCCCCAGCCTAGGACAGCAATCTGGCAGCACTTAAAACACTTCGCTTCCCATCTTTTATCCCTTGGAAGGGACTCGAGACGTTTATTGCATACTGTGATCTTATCACCAGTAAATGGGGAGGGTGTCCGGGGTCTCCCGCAGTGGATGCAATTGCAGCATGGCATCCACGCAAGGGGACCCTTCCCACCACGAACTGCTGCAAAGTACACCCGCACCTACATAGATATATGTATATATCTCACCCTTTTCAAGCAATGTTGTCAGCTTATTTCAGCGCCAAGTGGTCACTGGAAGATTTTGATGGGATATTTATGAGGGCTTTAAACTACTTTGTCATAGTAATGGGGATGTTACACCGTGTGCTGAAAGCTCTTCCGGCTAAAGGCTGTTCAGCACTCGTAATGCTTATGGCAGCTACAGCAGAAATAAATTAATCTCCTTTTTAAGTTACCTGTGTCATTAATTGTCAGCGTAGCTGGTGGGTTGGGTAGCCCTAATGTATCAGTCACCCATGAAATAAGTATAATGTCTGAGGAGCAATTCTGAGAAAGGAAATAAAGCGATCTGAAGTTCATCATCTTTCAATGTGTTCAGCGCCTACCAGGATCTGTTTATGTGGGAGAGGATATAATTTCATGCTTTCCAGCGTACAAATTCACCAAGATTAAACAACACGAGCTAAACCCTTGTCTGACGGAAGCCAACTTCTGTGGGATAATGTTGATTTACACCTGCCCAGGAGCTAATCCTCTAAATCCAGCCAGAAAGCTTTTTCAGATCTTTGAGAAAAATAAAACCCACGGCAGCGATTTGCACTATTTAAAAAAAAAAAAAAAAAAAAGGATAAATAGAGTACTCGATACACAGGAGGAGAAAGAACTCCCCCATCCAAAATCAAAGCTCAGGGCAATAGCCAAAAAGAAACGGTATCGTTTAGGGGCAGATGAAAGAACATGTAAGTTCAGCATGATGTCATGGCTGTTTATGCAGTTAAATCGCTCTTTATCATACACCAGACACATAATGACTTTCTAAGGCTCCCACTGGACGGATGGTCCGTCTCTGTAATAAATGTTGACAAGTTTTATATAAAACGGTATATCATTTTCAATTCCCAGTGTAGCCATTTGAAACTGTGATTAATAACCTCGCAAATCTTATCTGTTTGAAAATAAGAGGAGCTGGGTTTGTTTCCTTCAGATTAGGGTTCAGGGCTTAACAACAGGAAAATAGCCTGCTGAGATCACTCTGGTTTTCATGGCACATAAAAGTAAAAACCAAGAAAACAGAATTTAAAAATACGCTAAACATTCATATCACAAAGCAAATAAGATACTTCACGAGTCATGATAACATTGATTCATGAAGTCTGTAACCAAACAATTGTTTTATATCAGGCAGAATAACTGTGAAGGGAGAGATAGGCACTTGTACATTTAAATTAAAACACTAATTGGCCGATAAGATGTACTGCAAAAAATAATATCCAGACTCAAACTTCTTGGTGGCTTGTCAAACTGAAATGAGAAATCTTTAGGCAAAGATAGAGAGAAAAATGGGGCAAGAATTTGGGATTCCAGGTCCATCTTTGGCCTGGGTACAGCTGATATCCAGGATTGAATTAAAAGGGGGAAAAAACCCAGGAAAAAATAAATTAAAAAACCCACTACCACATTGCTCCAGTCTTTCCCAGATGTCTTAAAAATACTCAGAATTTTATTGCGAGAATACTCTGGTTTACGGTCAGCACAGGGACAAGAATAAATTAAAAAATGGTGCGAAAATTCCACCGGTGTAGGAGCTGAGTAGAGCAACCTGCTGAAGAGAGAAATTTTCTCTAAACTCCACTTAAAAATCCACTTAAAATCTGCTTGGAGCACAGTATTTAAAGCATTCCTAGCATGGATTGGGAAAAGGAGAGCTAGCTTGACAGCTTTATGCTCTTCTTCCCTATTCCCCCATTAGCGCTTTGCACCCCCAACCAAAGCCACGAAGTACGATGAAAAACTATTCCTGGCTCCTCTCCCCTGCAGAAAAATGACAGAAAAGAATTAAAAAGGAAGAATCCAATCTGTGTTTTTCCCCTGGCAAAAATCAAAGGGTATTCAGCTAAAATATATCCCGCTCATTTGGTTTTCAGCTCTCTGGTACATTGAAATTTTCCTGTGAAATCGGGCGCTTCCTGCCAAGATTTTAATTTATTTTTGAGATGTAGCTTTCTGTCCAAAATTGTCAGCAGATTTTCTCTTAAAATAGCTTGGAGTTACTGCAATATTAAAAAGAAAAATTACCTTGCCTTTGACTTCCACGCAGTGGGCTGCTCACAGAGGCTGAAGATAAGCACTGAGAACTGGGCGCACTCTTTAATTATATCCCCTTAATATAAAACTTTTTTGTCTGCCTTTGATTTTATGGCACTTTCATGCAATGCCAGGGCAGTGAAGAAAACAGCCACTTCTCCTTGTGCTTTTCGTTAAGTCAAAACACCAAGGGTCAGCAATAATTCACCTAAGTGAGGAAAGGATGGAACTGGAAAATGAGGCGGATCATGGAAAAAATCGAATAACCTCTGGAGAAAACGCAATTTATCCCTGCGCTGGCAGATGGGTACAAACATAGGGATTTGGGTATAACACTTGTCTCATAGGAGGCACCTCCCGGGGCCTGGACCCCACCAGGTTCACACATTTCTCAGGGAAAAATTTTGAATTTTTTTCATCAGTAAATGAAAATGCAATTACTGATTTATTTCTTGTTTAAGAATGGTGCTTTTCAACCATTAAATACTTCCTGCCAGCCTGAGAAATGCTCGGTAACCTCCAGATTTCTCTCTGATTGATGGAAATTCTCTGCTTTGTGACAGAGGAAAACATTGTCAATAAAAAATAGGGCGGAAAAGAGTCAACAAAATGATAGGTTTTTAGGATGAGAAAAAATACCATTTTTTAAATAATTTATGTTCAACAATAAATACACAGGAATAAAATTCAATGTTACGGTTTTAATTCTTCCTCCTCTAGCATCTATATTGTCTAAAAAGTTAAAGCATTAAGAAAACCCAAACCCATTTTGGTCAAGAGCAATAAGGCAGCTACGTGAATTTGAATGATATTCACAGCCATAAAGCACTTCAGAATACAAAGATCATAACATAAGAACAAACTGCAGAACAAGGCAAAGTGAGAAAGTCAATTAAAAATATCCAAAACGCTATTTGCTTAATCATCACCATAGGATCAGAATCAGCCTTTGCGGCACCATGGACCACTAATAATACCAAACTGGGTTAAGGCTTGGGAAATAAATGCAGCCTATCTCTAATGCAAACATGTAGCGTGATGGAAACAAGTGTGTTTGTCCACGAGAGGTCTCTAGAGCCCTGTATAATCACAGAATATTTCCATGTGTTGCTCTTCTGCTTCGAAATGAGACAGATGTTTGGATGCTCATGTCCCTTCGCCAGCTTATGGGGACCCCCATGCGTGCGCCCTCTGGATCTGGCGCATTTTGGCCATCCTCAGCCAGGAGGAGGATGAAGATGGACAGGGCATCTGCAGCAGGAGTGGGCAAATGTCTCCAAAGGGGAGAAAGAAGTAATTTGTGGCAGCAAAGGGTTGCATCCATGCTCTCCCTGGGCATTAAAAATATACATTAGCCCATGGCTTATGGGAGCAGCTAAGGCAAAGAGCAAGTATTTCTTGCTTATCCCGTAGATAAACAGGGGAAAAGATATTCTTCCTTGTGAAAACATCTTATCTAGTACCAAATAAGAGGTCAGACAACGGTAGCACTGCTGGCACTGCAAGCTGGCGGGGGGATGGGAAAATTGTCGAGTCCTTTTTTAATGGTTTTAGCTGGAGACCTCTCACATGCTGGAGGATATTTGCAAAAGATGCTATCTTAGCAAATGAGCGGTTACTTTAGCAATTTCTCTGCTGAAATAATGGGAATTCCCTACAAGCTGTTGACCTTTCTAGATTGTAAACATTTTTAAGAGTTTGCACAACTTTGTTATTGAAACATTAATATCGATTTTGATCTCCTCACAAATATTTGTTCTATGCTTGCAAAATAGTTATAGCAAGTACATTTTGATTCAGAACGTTCAGAAATCAAATGAAATTACGCTTTGGTTGTATAATTACCAACTATTTCTGCTTTAGTCAGTTACTGACCAGGAAGCAGCAAAATTACCAAATGTTTGCTGCATGAATGCTTTTATATGTAAATCCCATTCCAAGAAGACTTTGCAGAACACACATATTCTGAAAGTAATTATAGATGATAGTGGACACATTTGGAGAATCTGTTCTCCCAACCTCCCAAGAAAAGATTTTGTTTCTTTCTGTTTGTCTAAACGGTAAGTTGCAAATTGTCGGCCAGTCCCATCATTTGCTTCCTGTGGGATATTTTTTCTTCAGTCTCAGTAACTGCTCTTCTGAGTCCGCTAAGAGCAAAACCCAGCCTATATGTATATATCATTCCCACAAAATGTATCTCCTTGCCGAAGAGCCGGAGCATTCTCAGCACCTGGTGATTCCTCTTACCACCAAAGACTAAAGCAGAAGACACATATTAAACAGTTCACTTAAAGACAGCAGACTTTATTTTTGGAGCTCTTCATTTTCCTGTGTTAGTCACAGTGGATTCACAGAGGGTACAAAGGGAAAACCAAAGGGAAGACAAAAGCTGCAACATGTTGAATTAGCGCTGATTTTACCAAGCACTCCTGAAAACCCCAGCAACCATTTTTGTCTTGGACAGCCGTGGGAACTGTCAGGTCTCATCAGAGGACGTCACAAGAAGAGCAGAATCCTGCGCTAGGAGTTTTAAAGGGGAATAAAATCGGTCTTTACCTATTCTAACACATGTTTCACCAAATCCCCATTGGCTGTCATAAGCAGGGCATAAATCTCCATAGCTAATACCTTTGCATATTCTTCCTTGAAAACCATTTCGCTTGCTTTCTTTACCAAAAATGGAAACATATCCCTGAAAGATAAACACCGTGTGCCTGAGAGCGTAGGCTCGGCACCCCCACCCAGCCCCGGGCGAGCGGGGTCTCGGAGTCGGATCTCAGCACAGACTTCCTCAGATCACGGCCCCATGGAGCCTTCATGAAGAAGGCGGCCCTCAGAAGATCGGGGCTTTGAACAATGAATGCCTTAAGTGTGGTTTTCAACTTCTTTTTTTTTTTTCCCCCTGATTTGTGGACCATTAAAAATGTTCCAGCGGGGATACAGGATACCCTTTAAAATATGGAGATTTCTGTGTAGCATATGTGAACTCTTCTTCCTTACTCCCCTTTCATGGAGCCCCAGGGAGCTGCTGGAAACGCCGGCCCTGGGAGATCAAATAAGCTCAGGCTCTGTGAATCAGACAGGGGAAACAAATTCAAGAGACAAGGTCCTCCCGGAAACACCCTCTGGAGTCGTTCGAGAAGACAAATTGGAAGTGCAAGTCCCAGCAGACTGAAGGGGGAGAGACAGCAAAACCATCCCGAACTCATGGAAGGAGAAAGCAGCAACACAAAGTGAGCAAAGAGGCGGCCAGGGGGATGCTTTCCTCTGGGACTGCATCACCCATAGATGCAGAGGAGCTTTCCACCAGGAGTGTCTGTGTCAACACAGCTCCAGCTAACGTGGAAGGCAATGAATGTACCTGGGTGCTTTCCTGCTCCTGGCACAAGTTTGTCCATGTACTTGCACAAAATTGCCCAGGGTTCTCAGTCAGTTTGAATTAATAAAGTGCTATAAATTATATTGTTTTCTATGAAATATTGCTCAGTAATGCTAACAAATAGCATTTAAACCAGATTTCTGGTGTGAGCGATGAAGGATTTGAATAAAATAAATGCAGAGAAGCGTTTCCATGTCATGATTTGATACTTTTTCCTTGAGACAGTCAGTCAAGTCCATGTAAAAAAGGGTGCAGATTCACAGCCCATCTATGAAGCCGAGAAAGCCTGAGGCAGAAAGAGATGGCTAGAAATGGGTCTTCATCATTCAGCTTATATCCATTACAGAAGAGCCTCAAACATCAGCACAGCTTCTCTGTGCTCCAGCACTTCCCAAATGTTACGTGAGCCTTTCAGTGACTTAAATGTCAGCCAAATTCAGGACCCAAAGCTGAAACCAAACTCCATAACCACTTCCCACTTCCAGTCCTCTTAGTCAGCAGAGACTGGACACAACGAAGTGCTGGACTTCACTAGGTGCCCATCAGTAACTCCTGTGTGTTTATTAGAGCAAAACGAGCGTCCTGAGAGTTCAGCCCAGGCTGGTCCTGGTGAAGGAAACTCAACAAAAGGTGGAACAATGGAAGAACCAGATGTTTTAGTCTGATGAAGTCCATCAACCTACTTAATGTTCACTTTCCTGATCACAGCAGAAACATTTAGTATTCTGGTAATATCAGGGCTGGTTTGTCCACGGTAAACTACTGTGTTTTAGAGATCATAAATGTGAATGCAGACCCTGAGTCTTCTTGTGAGCCTCACTCCACACCTGCTTGTTTGTGTGTAGAGCTGGACTTCTTTTGCATGTTTTTCCACCGTGTCCTTTTCTCTCTGAGACAAATGAGACAACATGGAAATAAAGTTTAAGGAACATTTCATACACAGTTGATCAAGTTGAGGGATAACTGGGTTAATCATCACTCATTTCAGTGCTTTTCCACCATTTCCAGACTACCAGATTATCCAGGAACAAGGTGCTCCACTAAATATCCAGATAATGCTAACTGTGCTGCTTGAGCTGATCCAGTCATCACTATGGAATCCAAAGACTAGCAGTGATTTGAAGGAAAAATCTTGATATTACCATCATGGTATATTCATAAGGCATATTAAAACTGAGGATTCTTCATAGCCGTTGGGGTCTTCACAGTCCAAAGCAACAATTTCCAACTGATAGCGTGCAACACAACTGCAAAAATATTTCTTTAACTCTTTTACTGGGGGCGACTGCACAGCATTTATGTGATGCAACACACACCAGGTATCTACAGCAGATGCTGACATGTTTTGTTCATGAGTTTGGCTGCGTTTTGTTTCTTTTGCAGACTTTCCCCCCTTCTTTTCTTCATCTCGCCTGCTCCATGTCCCACCCCAAAATGTGTAAAGGCTGCTGTTGGTCTGGGCAGAGCTCACAAGAGGCTGTGAGGGTGTATGGGAAGCTGTGACGAATGTAAACTCAACTCTCGGGGTAACATTTAAAGAATGCTGCTATAGAATTGGCCAGACAATTTCTTCCCCAGAGTTTTCCCATGGGGAAAAGACAGACTATAGCTCTTCCTTCCCATGAAAGGCACTTTGATCTCCCTTGATGAAATGCTTTATGTATTTTGGGAGTTTAGTGTAATTGGCTCTGATGGCTCAAGGCTCTTCCCCATCCCCAAAACTTCTCTATGTCAGTGTTTGTTCTGAAAGCCTCACACAACACACGGCTGTATTAAGTGCACAAGACATCAAGAGGAGTATATTTATGGCTTTGGGAAAATCTCATTACAGATCATTTATAATAGTCCGTCTTCATTATGAAAAGTCTTTTGTGTGGCTGTTTTTTCTTAATGGCAGTCAAACCCCACGTCGTCAGAAAGCCGCCTGACACATACAGTTATGAATTGCTCAAGAGTGGCTGCAGAAGGACTCAGTCATGCCTGATGGGATTTATTCTTAGATATTTGGACTAAACATTATGTCACCCCTCCTGTCACAGCTGAGGGTTGCCAGCCCGGCAAAGCAGTGGTGTGACACCGGGGGTCCCGCGAGGAGAGCATGTCAGGAGAGCAGAACATTTCTCATCAGCACTGAGATGCACAGATACATCTTACATCGGCATTTACGCTGAGCAACTCTTATTTTCTCACCTCTCCGTGAGTTACAACACCTATGCACAACTATTGTTTCGGTGTGGAGAGTATGGTAAACAGGCCTGTATCTGAAAAGTCACTTATTTTGTTAATCTAATAGAGGAAGGAAAACATTCCTGGCATTATGGTTTTATCAGCTTATAAACATGTGGTAGAAGCCTACATGCCTTAGAATAACAGCAGAAACAAGACTGGGAAAGGAAACATTGAGATCTGGATGCTTTAATAAAGACAACCAGCAGCACAGCACATTGTGTAACCTCAGAGCTTTTCCCATTCCCCATCTCTGCAAAACGCTATTGAATAGTCATAAACTTGGGGGGCCTGTAATTATCTTTTTTTAATTCCTTATCAACTGATTATCCAGCGCTTACTTGAAGGACATTTAGGATTGACAACAAAAGCAACAAACAGTGGAATTCCGTGTGCTTCATCCAAAAGGAAGGTTTAAAAAGTTAATCAAAAGGTATCGAGTGTGCACAATTTGGGTCGTTTTGCAGAAGGAAAAAATTGCAATTTCCAAGGGAAAGGGTCGATGGGAGTAAGAACCATCATTGTCTCCTTGCCTGAATAGTTATGACTTTCCTGGCCATAAGAGTAGAGAAAAAATATGAATAGCTTTTTGACCTGCACAAAGGTGTAAGTCAGGTCCCAGATGTCCTCATGGTCGCTTTGTCCCTGTTTATAGATACATACACAACATGGCAGATGTCACCAGAGACGTGTGCTTGGCACCACGCCTTCAAACACGACATTGCTCTTGGCCCCACCAACTCGCTGGGCTTTCTGGGCAGGTCAATTTTTATCCTGCTGGTGTTGAGCTGCGTAGTCCCGTCTGGATGTGTTGTATCCTAGCCCCTTGCCATGGGACCTGACCAAACCTGGCCTCAAGCAACTTAGATTTTATGGTAGAACATCTTCTGAGAGAGATAATCACCATTTTCATTTGCACCCAGGTATCAGCATATTTAGTTGCCCACAACAGCACATTTTTCTGCACTGGATGCAATATGCAGAATGCCGATCTGTACCTTCAAGGTGCAAACAGGATGAGACCAAAGGCCTTTCATCTTTTTCCCATCCTTTTCTTCCTCCCGTCCAAAACTTTTCATGCCTCCTGACACATGGAAATTTGCTGGGTTTGTTGAACAAACTCAAATGACAGAGTCGTATGAGTGTTGAAACCAAGGCAGCATCTGTGCTGAGGTTTATTTTCTTATGAAAGTCTCCATTTTTTATGGTTAAAGGCACCACCTCAAGGCTACTGTAATTATCCAGTGCTGTTTTCTCCTTGTGTGGGTGTTTTTTTCAGCAATGGTGGGGTTCATGCTTTGGCAGAGATTGCCTAAGACCCCCTTTCAGCCTTACTTTGAAAAGTTGAACTTTGAAGCGATATGGGCAGTTATTTATCCTTGCAATTGAAAACTTCTAATTAGCATTTTACAAAGCCAGTTTTATGGGGCAAGCTCTCTACGTGCTGCATAATCATAAGAGCACAAAGGCAAGAAATTTACAATGCATTTTAGAAAAAGAAAATACAAACAGATGATAATTAAAAAAAAAAACAAGACGACACTTCAAGCCAGCGGGACAGGTGGGAAAACGAAGGTCAGCCCTCAAGCAGAAGGCAAAAATGAGGCTACAAGTGTTAGTTGAGGTCATGGGGCCAGATATGCCAAGATGTGCCTGAATACAGAAACCAAAGTGACTTGGTCACATGCAAAAGAAATCTCCACCTTGTTGAGTCCCTCCAAAAAATATTATCAGAAAAGATGCTCTTCGGAGGTAGAACTTCACACCCCCCATGCCCCAGCCCTCCAGGGCTGGCACAGCCATGGGCTGCACCCAGACCCTCGCTCCTGTCAACATCTCCTTGCTCAAATGGCATCTGTTGGACCTCCTTCTGCAAATCACATTTCTAACACCTATAGCAACCATAAGTCCCTCTCTAGTCTCAGTTGTCACAGGGGCTGTGACAAGGACTTCAGACATGAACAATTCCAGGTTTATTGTGCACAGGGCCATTTCTAAAGTACTTTGGCCAAAGCATTTTGTGTTCAGCATTTAAGACATGCTGTCCCACGCACAGCTACCAAGCAATGTAGGACACACCAGAGGAGCATGGCACTCCTACTTTCCCCTCTCTTATCTTTCCTGGAAAACGTGATAAATATGTGAGTGAAGCTGCTGGGACATGTCAGATACGCATCTCCACCCCCCTGCTGTGGATTAAGAAAAAAAAAGTCATTCACCACTCAGCATATTTAGAAAGTCTCCTATGCACAGAGCAGACACCTCCAGACGTCTCCATCGGTGACGTTATTTATAAGTGGACCAAAGAGCTTGTTAGGCTAATTGCTCCTGGAGGGATTTAACTCTATTGAGAAAGCTTGAACAGGGCTCAACTGTTCCAGAGCATTAGCTGCCACTCCTCCCTTTGATTTACAACCCTCGTAAAATTTTATGGCCAGATTAGAATGAACTTCACTTGCACTATGTTTTTAGTAAAGTTTCTTGTGCTGAATAAAAGCAAAAATCAATGCTGTAACTAATTACAGTCTCAACCAGGAAAGGAAAATAGCTCAAAACGGGGGGCAGGACCCAAAAAGCCCCCCAGAGCAGATCCTTTTGGAGGCCCTGCTTCTAACACCTGAGCTCTGAGCCTAAGTATGTTAGGAGAGCAGCAACAATAAAAGAGCCACAGTTTAGGAAGAGTAATTTTGGACGGAGAAAGACTGATGTGGCTTTTTATGGTAAACAAGAGGGAGCGTGAGGCCGTCGGGGTTCTAGTAAATGGGAGAAGGGAGTGGGTGGTTATCAGTCATTTTGTCTGGAATGTCTTTGAGTCATTTGGCTGCTGAGTTTGTTCTTATGGAGGGAAGAGCCTACTTGTGAAATAATTGGTTGCTTTGCAGAGATAATTCAGCCATATAGTGCATTTTTTTTTATAGATTACAGAACTCCCTGGGCTACACTTTGCTTCACCAACTGTAAAGCTAGGACATAAATCTGAACAGAAAAAAGATTTTTCTTCTTCCTTTCTTTTTACCAGTGAAATACAATGTCACTGAAAATGGCCTTTATACCTATACTATGAATACATGAAAGATTGCAAAAAGGAAGGAGAATAAATAAGCCTAGTAAAATATTTACCATTCTAGACATCAGTAGCCAAGGCCAGATTGATGGGAAGTGCTTAGTTTGGGGCTGACAGCCTTTAAATGACCTTTTATAAGTGCCTGAATCTTGAAATTCAACATGCATGTGAGCTCCAGTGGGACGTGCAATTTTTTTTTGTGAGTATTTTGCCGTGTCAGGCGCTGGCCCATTGACAGCAGCAGGAATTACAGGTGTTCAGTTCCTCCCAGACGTGCAAAACGCAGATGCTGGAAAGCAGCTCATCCCGTCAAGGCTCCAGCTGCCTCCCTTCATGCCGGACGAGAGCAGATCATATGCTACATTTCACTTCTGGCCAGGGCTTACCTCCATTTACTGCTTTTTTTGCTCAAAATTAATGCTTTTGGGCTGCAGAAGCATTTCCCAAGATGGATTTTTCCACCAAGAAAGGAGCCGCAAGAGAAGGACCACTTCATATGGTCAAAGCGTGGTGCTTGGTAGATTTATTTTAAATTAAATAAGTTATTCCATGTGTCCTGGACACAACCTCGCTATAAACTAATTTGAAATCCAGTGAGACAACCCCCGACAGTCAATTTTTCAGTCCTTCAAGCTGAAATACTGTACCAGTAGTTCATCACCTGGCAAATAAACCTGCCAGCTCAAAACTTTATTAATCATTTTCTGTACCCTGCTTGAACTTTTCCAAACTGAACTCAGGAGTGCTCTATTTCTCCATCCGCTGGTACCAAAAGAAACTGAAGAGGACAAAAGGAGAGCGATGAAGGCTGTGTCATCCTCCTCTGCCTCCTCCACTGCAGAAAGGTGAACTTCAGAGACTACAATTCCGGGGAGATACCTACCATTTGCCCCCCAGTATCCTTAGCTGTAGCCCAGTTTCTGCAAATCAGAAAGAGACAGACCAATACCTTCCTTGATGGGATGGATTTTTAATTTTTGGCCCGGACAGGGAATTTTTTTTACAGCAATTTCTCGAACTATCACTCCAGAGTAATAATTAACAATCCTTCTCATTATCTCCATTATCCAACAGAAGTGCACACCTCCAAAGACTTTGCTCATGATGTGCCTATATATTCCTTTTTCTAAATGTTAATGTTTTCATCATCAAGAAAAAAAAGCAAGAAGGAAAGAGATGACAAAAACTCCACAGAAAAAAGGAACAGATGTTCCTGAGATCATAGCAAAAGAAGCTACATACTTAGGAGGTACAAACTGTGATGCAGAATGCTGCTATTTTTCTAACCTTTCTAAAATTACCTATTTGACTGATTTCTTATGTGTAAAAAGAGGCATAAGGCCTTCCCTTCTGTCAAAGTACCATTGTCTCAAGTAATTTAGAAGCTCCCTGTTTCGCTGCATTGAGACTTCCAGCGCTCAGACAGATTTAAGACATCTTTAAATTTGTGCAAGGCTCACAAGAATGCGTTTCTTAATACACTGTAACTAGAGAAGGATTTATAGGAGAAGCCCATCTAAAATCCAAAGCTCTGAGTCAATGACTATCCCAAAAGAAATGCAATCCTAAGTCTGCTTCGCACATACAGCTGATGGTTTGGGGTGCAAGGAGGGGCACAGCTCTTGCACCCCAAATCTGTGCGTTCGGTGGGGTACAGCTCACAGGCACAAACGCCGAACAGGGACGATGTTATAAATTAGGGAGTGGGAATCTCTCTACCCTACTGCACAGCTGCCGCAGAGACTGCTGACAAAATCAGCCTGTTATATCATATCAGGCCGTTGCTTGCATCATCCCAGCCTTATTCAGTAACATACCCCAAATTTGAACATGCAGTCATTCCCGTAGTACGTATGGGGTGAATAATTTTATATTCACGCACCTATTCTGCATGTAACGCTGTTACAGTAGTAAGTGTAAGAACTATCTCAGAAAGGAGAGACTTTTTCCTTCTTCAAAATCTGTTAAATTGTCCTCCAGTATCAACGTAAGCAGAGATTATAAATATATATATATATATATATATATATATATGCGCGCCCAGATTCCACTACTTTCTTAAATGGGGTGGAGGTACTATTATAACATATCCATATGATGGTCCCAGTAGTTGCACAGCATTGCTGCCTGGCATACAGAATGAGGCATCTTTCCTTAATTCCTTCTGTCCACATAACTATTTTTTCTTGACATATCCTAAGTATGTTTAATTTTCAGTACTTAATGGCATCTAGGCAGGGAACACACTATAGGTTACCTTGGGCCAGCTGCTATCAGTGACTAACGGATGTTGTGATTAATATGGCATCTAAATTCAAGTGAATGATGAGAAACTCAGAACGTCTTCTAAATCGGACTGCCAGATCCTGGCTTTGCTTCAGACAAGGGAAAAATGTGTTTGTATCACTTATTTCACTGGCTATTAATGCTGTTCCTAGAGGACACCTCATTTAGTTGTGTTTTCTCCTACTTCTTCCAGTTCAGCTCTCATCCAGTTATAGACAAGACTATCAAATCAGTGTAGTTTCCTGTAATAGCTTTTTCCCATGTTTTAATGACTATAACAACCAGAGAGTTCAGAAAGATAGAGCTTTTATTTGAAAAACAAATCTGAAAGAACAGAGGAACTGCTAAATTGGGTCAGAGATCCGCGTCGCCCAGTGTCCAGGTCTTCATGGAAGGGAGCTGCTGGCAGTTTAGGAAAAATACCAAAAGACAGAGCGTAGAGTGATCCCTCCTAGTCCAGTCCTCCTGCAATCAGCTGTTCAGGTTTCCTTTAAATTGCCTCCAGACCATCACGGTTAGCAACCACCAGTGTATCTCATTTCTCTCCAAATCCTTTTATACCCTCAACCTCCGCAGCATCCTGTGACAATGATTTCCACACTCAAAACTGTGCATTTTGCAGAGAATAACTTCTTTTTTTTTTTTTGAAAGCTGCTGCTTGCTAATGTCACTGGGACAAGCTCGCAAATGCTCACGGGGGAGAGCCATCAGTCACAGCGCTCCAAGAATGGTTGGGTCCTTCGGCTTTTGAACCAAGCTGCAAATTCGGAACCAGCTGGGCGGCTTCGTCCCTGCAAGAAGAGCAGCGATGCTGAGCTGGCGTTCTGCGGTGGGGGGTAAGAACCAGACACCCACCCTTTAATTTCTAACATGGTTTTGAGTTGGAAGCAGATATGAGATGGGAGCCTACGGGAATTTTGTCGGCATTGCCAAATTAAGCCTTACTGGGGTGGATCTAGAAATGTCCAGGGCTGCCTGGACTTGCCGAGGGTGCCTTGTTTGGGTTTTAGTGGAGAGTTTCCGTGCTGGGTCATTTCCTCCACCATGCAGGTTTTGACTGCCAATGAAGGGAACGGGGGAGGTACCGGGCAGCAGCTACAGGCCACGGCTTTCAAGTTCAACCAGGGGGCATTTGGGGGTTTGGTGGCCTATTTTATGTGCTTTAAATGTGACTGGTTTTCAGAAGAAGTTGAGCTCTCAGTCTTCTGGAAGTCATAGAATCATAGAATCGCCTAGATTGGAAGGGACCTTTCAGATCATCTAGTCCAGCCATCAACCTAACTCTGACAAAAAACACCACTAAACTGTATCTCTAAGCACTAAGTCATCTATGGCATTTCCTCCGACAGCCAAGATTTAGTGTTTATTTAAAAAAGCAAACTAAATGTAAACAACCAAACTTGCCTTTTCTTCATGAGAAAAAAGACTCAATAGGGAAAAATCTCCAGTAAAAGACTGTGATAATCACGTGGCAGGAGAAACAGCAATTCACTGAGAAGCACATACTTTGTTGATGTAATCCTTTCCCCTAGAAGAGGCCTTCCTGTATTGACTTTCTGATCATCTATCTGTTCTGCGCTCTAGTCTGACAAATACTTGTGTGAGCTAATTTCATCCTGTAAACGGTTAGCCTGCTGTTTGGGGTACAGGACTCATTATTTTTATAACGTGACAGATTGCCTAAATAAAGCAGCCTCCAGAATGGACCATCCACTAACTCATAAACCTATATGGGGATCTATATAAAATCCTGCATAAACCTATATAACAAACAACTAAACAAGTGCCCATGGTTTGTCTTCATGTATGAAGTGCTTGCACAATCATTCTTTTTCAAATAATAGATACCATGTTTGTCAATTTAATAAACACATTAAGCATTAAATGAACAACATTTCTTTACATCAGGTAAAAAAATCTGTGCATTTATGCTTCAAATACCTACGGAGCTGTAGCCACATGGGTCAATATAGGAGGATGGGAATTCTTTACCTCTTCTTGACTGTTGTTAATTTACCTGTAATAAAATTCAACCAAGCCCCAGCCTTGCATTGACCCGTTTAGTTGGAAATCCGCAATGCACTCGTGGAAAACGCCTCTTCCAGTCAGGCCATTATACACCACGGGGCAAGCCTGCTTATCCAGCGTTGCAGAAACATCGAAGTACTTGCCACCTTTGATAAGAGTAAAAAGGGTAGAACGTCTCCAACCTTCAATAGTATTTTAGCTTAAAATTTCCCAAGATCTATTATTTTTCTATATGGTTTCTTCTTATGCTTTTCTAAACAGCAATAGCTTCCCTGCCTGGTTTCTGAATTAAGTAAAATCTTTGATCAAGCCTTATTTCCAGAGCAGCTGAATCCACCTCATAACATATGTTTTGACGCCCCAAAAAGTGAAAATCGCATCATTTATCTGGATTATCATAAACTATGGTCATCACAAATAGAAACTGTAACTCTCCCTCTGACACAGCTGCCTGCAGTGGACACACACACCCCGTTTCACCGATGACACCCCACACATATGACTTAACTTTAAGCGCAGAAGTAAATTTCTCAGGGTGTAAAAGGATGCGTTTGGCTTTCAAATTTGCTCCAAGGAATTTTACTGAGTAGTCTTTCCTTCACTAAGTTAACTGCGTGCCAAAAAGCTGAAAGCAGACACAGGCGGGCTGCACGTAGCTTACCAGCAGTAAAACTGACCCCGTATTCATCCTTGATAACACCATCATCGGCCATCTCAGCCAGCGAGGCGTTGGACCACTCAATGCCAGCCTTCCTCCCATCGGGGAAAAAGACGTAACCTACAGCGAGGCTGAAGGGGGAAGAAATGGAGCAGAATTAAAGTTCAACCAAAGCTCAAACGGACCAGCACATTGGCCTTCTAGGGGAGCTCAATGCTGAGCATGGCCTTCATCCCTGGAATGCAGCAGGAATCAATAAAATAGGTTATATTGTGAGATATTGCAAATGCTGGGCGGGGGAAGCCAGGCATGCAGGGGAGATGAGGCTTGCAGGACGGATGGTGGTGGGACAGGCAGGTCACTTGGTCCCACTCAGTCAGAGGGCCATGAACGCTGGTATTTGAACTTCTGGATGCAGAGAGTGGCAGTCAGCAAGGCAGGGCTCCCTGCGGAATGCCCCATTACAGATGGACACACCTTCCTAAATAGCTGGAAGTGCTCGATTTGTAGCTCTAAAACATCTGGACAGTAAGACAGGCAGCTGGATCAGCCAAACAGAAATTGAATGAAAAGGAAGTAACCGAAGGTAATGTCCTTGTGACTAATTGCAAATGGAAAACTGGGTGGAGGGTATGGGGAGCAAGAAGGTGTGGATGGAAATCGGGCTGTACAGGTTCAAAGCAAGAATGTGCATACAGACATCCTGCAGAGCAACTTCTGCCACCTTTAAGACATATGTTTTTAGCAGTGTAAACTTCCTCGGTTACTTACTTAGTTGTCGTAGCTGGCATATTAATAACTGTTAAATGTGCCGCAGTCCCATCCTGTAAGAGAGCAATAAAGAAAAAGCAGCCTAATTCGTGTGGGCTCCTTTGCGTGGGTCATACTCTGGCTTGACCAAGAAGATACAAATCAGGTTATGCAGTGTGCTATGACTTTATACTTTTAAATCTTCTCAATACATCTTCCATGAAACTCTGGCTGCAAATGAGAGTCCAAGAATATAAGGCAGGACAAGTTAAGGACATTAAGGACAACAGCAAGCAGACATAAGAGGAGGTGGGAAAAAATACATGCAGAGATGTCAGCCAGCTATGTTCAAAACTGATGGGCAACCTATCAAAGTTGGTCCTACTTTCATCAGACATCTCTTTTAACCTATATTATTCCATGCCCAAGAACAGCATATAGGAAAAATGTTAAGTAAGAAGGAACTGGAATCTCATGGTTTTTTTCATTTCTCTTCCATCCTTCAGTCTGAATCCCTTCATGCTCCACTTGGGCTGCTCTGAGGCAAATATAAGCCTACACTGTGATGTTATATATGTACAGACACTCAGGGTATGAAGACTCCAAACTTCAATTGGCAATAAACTTTAATTCCTTCTTAGCAAACAGTCAGACAGCTTTTAATTAGGAGGGGAGGACCAGCAGCCCTTTTAAGGCTTGAATAACGATGAAGAAAAGGGAAAGGTTACTACCTGATTATACATGTTACAGTGCAACTTGTACGAAAGTCTTATTAAAAGGTACGCAGGCATACGTTAAATCACAACAGCTACTGGATCTGCACATATGTGGGGTTTTCCAAGATGTGGTTTTGTGCTGGCCAGGAAAAGAACTTTTATTCTGAATTCAGTCATACCTCCTGTAATTCTGCCTATAATAGAGAGTTTAGATTTCTTCATGCCTGTGTTGGCAAAGGAAATGCCTTTTCGGGACCATCTGTTGGGGTTGCATGCCAGCCTGTATCGCCGGTATTCAGCGTTTCCCCAGGCTGTGTGCTCCCAGCAGCCACGGCGCTGGCTCCCCTCCAGCACAGCCACAACGGCAAAGCAGAGAATTAGAGCTCAGCGCAGGCAGAAATATCTGCTGACCGCTGTCACGAAGGCTTAGGATGCCTTCGAGCACCTCAGGCTCTCACTTGGTGTGAATCAGCACTGCATCAACTCCACTAAGTGCCGGGTATTTGCGGCAGCTGAGAATGTGTCCTGTAAAGCTGCCTATCTAATTTTTCTTAAAAATGCCAAAACAAACAGCTTCAAGTTACCGAAACAACTTTCGGTTCAACCACTGCAGCAAAATCTCAGTTTTTACACACACGGCTGTGCTTTTGAGAGCGGCTCCCAACACCGATACGTGCTAATGATGGTACCAGTTAGCACTTCTGATTGCACACTGCGGATGCTCCCAATGCCTTATTTCTGGTTATTTAAATAGGACTGACAAGCTCAGGAACGCCTTCATTTTCATGGTTAAGTAGCATATCGGCATGTTAATACCTACCTCAAAGTGTGCCAAAATCATGACATAACGGTAAATCTCAGACCAGTCCCGGATACCTGCAAAAAAATGAACAAAATCACCCAACCTAAAGTTCACCATTGCTGAAAAAGTGAAGTAATAGTACCCAATTTGAACTTAACTTTGGATAAAGAAATATCCAGTAATTGATAACATGGTAAGCATATGCATGTCCCCAAAACAGTAATGGTATTTCCTCTGAAATGTCTTAACATCCAGTCATGAAATTGGTTATTTTTAAGGATAATCTTTAGTGCCACTGCCCTGCCAGTACCAGCTACAGTGAAGGCTGCCAAGTGAGTGAGTTGTTTGTGGTGCTGTTACCATAAGAGTGGCTCCGAACGCCTTTGAGGGAAAGTTCCGTTTTCTCGTGATTTTTTATTTCAATTTCTCCAACAGACTGGCCCCACTGCTCATGTCGGAAATGTTGTTCCCTTTGCCTGGGAGAAAGAAAAGGGTAAATCAACAGGCAAAATCAACAAGGGAAAATCAAGGCAGCCCCAATGCCAATCTGATATACTTATATTCCAAAATGAAGGAGAGACTTCAGAGCATCTGGATCATGGCTATGCTAGATTTTACACATTAGCAACCACTTTACATTTTCCAGTTATTGTTAATTATGTCTCCGAGACACCTGAGAATGGAATAGCAACAAATTTCCACCCTGACAGACTACAAAAATTCCCTCTGTTTGAAAAAATGCTGTACTGCCAAACAGTTGCTGCTTAGAAGTCAGCGGGTATCACCAAGCACAATACACTTTCAGTATACGTATTTTCTGCCTGTATTTAGACAACACACTATTGAAACCCATTTTTGCTTCCCGTATTTTCAGCTCTCCGAAGCTTGTGTAGTAATTAAAACACCAAGTTTAGCCCTCCTTTCACACGATTATATTCGATCCTTTGCTTCGCTACACCTGCACCATTGGCTTTGGAAGTGGCCCAAATCAGGTTGTTAGCAATGAAAAACAAAGAGAATAAGAAATATTCCCAATGCTCAAGGTGTTACAGACCAAAACTGTGAGCAGGTCCCTCCACCCACACATCAGGAAGACCCTGTCTGTGTGCCGGATCCTCCTTAGATGAAGTAATGAAACCAGGTCTGATGTAGCAACAAAACCAGGAGACACCTGACAGGAGCCATGGCCTTTATTAGCTCACTTCAAATCAAACCCACCTTTTAAAGTCACCTACAACAGCACACGACAGACCCTGACTGCAGAAAAATGACCATTAACCCCAGAGGAAATTAATCTCGCCTCTCACTTTTTGATCCTCTGGAAGAACTCGATGGTCCACGGCTCCTGGGCAAAAGCACGTGCAAATGTGCTGGGGTGACTGTCGACACTAAAGTTAAAGACTTCTGTGAAGTTCTCCCAACTAGGGAAGGAGGGGACAGAAAATAAGAGACGTTGTTAGCTTTCAGGTCGTACTGGGGCAAGTTGTGCACTTGCTACTCTGGCAATGGCGATCTTTGTATTTTATCATTATTGGAAAATTCTGGGTTTTGTCATTTAAAGTATGTTACGACTTTTCAAGGAAGCAAACTTCATCCGTCACTTTGTGCACATGACCCTTTGAAAACAGTAGCCAAATCTCTAACCATGAACTCAACTATACATCCCGGAGCAAAAGTGAAATGCTCTTACTGGAAAGAGAATTTAACCGGTACAAGTTCGCCTTCCTCTTCACTCCACTGCTGTCGGTAGGGTCCTTTTCTGTAAAGGCAAAGCGCTACAATTTTGTAACCCTCCTAAAAAAACAGCAAAATGTTTCGAATGTGTTTGGAAGTGGACGCAACAGGAGACACCGCAGAAGAATGGGGCTATTGTGTGCTAAGGTAGAATAGCAATGCTGTATTACAACCCTACACCAGACACAGATATTACTAGCTGTACTTTCATTCCATAAAAATCAATGCATGCTATTGTTACCGAATAGCTTTTGGTTCAAGTCGATTAAATATATTACCAGTGTTCAAAACCCCTTCATCTTAAGTGTAGATAAATGAAACTATAGAGTGCTGCGGTACCTGAGTAATCCATTGAAGCTTATTTTCCAGCGACTTTGGGGCTCTAGGTATTCAATAGCGAGCCCTCCTCCACTCCAAATCTCTTCAGATTCATCACTCACCATCATGTTTGGATGTTGTGGGTGCTAAAAAGACATTTAAGGAAAACATTTTCTTAATCCAATTGTGGGGATTCCAACACGGGTGAATTCCTGTTCCGACGGTCCTCTGCAGGGGGAACGTCTGGTTGAATTGTTTTTTCGGTTCTACCTGCTTCGGGTAACCAGGTTATTAGCGAAGGGAAATTGCCCCTAAACGACCTGAGTTCTAAGATAATACATTATTGTTTCAGACAATACAACTGAATTAGTTGCGTGCAGGGCGGTCACTGCAAGAGCTCAGCTCCCTGCGTTAGTGACTCTGTCAGGTTTACAGCCCAGCTGGTGCAGGGCTTTGCGGGTAAATTTATTTTTAGACTAAGTTGATTTAAATTTCTAGGGCATGCAAGTACACAAAACTCTTCAGCTGCTCTTTGAAAAATACATCTTATTTCCTAAAGCTGCCACCTTTCTAAAAGAGAGCTTATGCCTGTTGCTGTAGGGAAGGATCTAAGAAGATCCTGAACTTGGCTGGCAGTTTTAAATGACAAAGCCACAAAATAGTATCGTTATACTAAATATTACTAGAAAACCAAATAATGCGCTTCCATAATCAATACTCTCTGTCTTGTTTTTCGGCAAATAGGACATCTCCTGCTTTTTCTGGTCACGACTACTTAGCAAAACAAATTCATGAAGGTAAAGATAGTCAGTGCAGTGCAAAGGGATTTATGTCAGATCTTCCCTCCTTCTTCACTACAGTCAGCTAGTAAAAAAAAATAAAATCCACAGGCAAAATAATGATTAATACTGTCTTCCTTTTAGCAAGAATGAAGCAGATGTACATACAACTCTCTAATAGCTTTCCTTTCTCTCTGAAAAGAGGCAGTTCCACAATGGTTTTTATAGTATTCACTCCTTAGGAAAGGGGAAAAAAATCAACCATAACCACACAATGTAACTTATTAACCATGTGCTGCACGTTACCAAAAAGACAGAATGCTCAAATTCTTCCTGGGAGACTTCCCAAGACATATTTTAGAAAATATGCTCTGTTTTGTGCACATTATGGGAAAAAGGGAATGAGTGTCAGGCACTTACTCCTAAAACGAGACATAACCAGTAATCCGGCCAGTTCTACCACCGTCTCCAGTCACAGCACCAATGTCGTACTGTTAGGATACTAATGCAGTGAAGATGTAGAGAACGTGCAAGGGCATGAAAAGAGGGGAGATTTAGGTTAGTTATTAGGAAGAAATTCTTTACTGTGAGGGTGGTGAGGCACTGGCACAGGTTGCCCCGGCAGGTTGTGGATGCCCCATCCCTGGAGGTGTTCAAGACCAGGCTGGACGGGGCTTTGAGCAACCAGGTCTAGTGGGAGGTGTCCCTGTCCATGGCAGGGGGGTTGGAACGAGATGATCTTTAAGGTCCCTTCCAACCCAAATCATTCTATGATTCTGTGATTAATTTTTGCTCGGGATCCTAACACAGGTTGAAGGCAGGAGTTAAGCGCTGCTCTTGAATGTCATTCCGCACCCACCACTCACTTCAAACTCTCCTATTCCGTCCACTCTCAGGAAGAGCCACATCTCGCAGGTCCCGTTGGGACGTTTGGCCAGACGAGCAATCACAAACGTCTTGTTGGTCTCTGCAAAGCCGGTGAAGTAAACCGAATCCAGCGCCTAGGGAAAGGGAAACGGGTTTCAGCTCCAGCTGCAGGCAGGAAGGGAGGGGGAGAGGGTGAGTAATCCTTTGTTTTCCATGGTTTTTTTTTCTCAGGAATCAAATTTTACTTTCACTTTTTATATTTAATGGCAGGAACCCCAGTGAAGAGCCGGAGAGTTTTGCTAGTGGCAGCGAAACCTCATTCACAAAACAGGACAGTCCATGTCCTCAGAAAACATGTAGTTAATCTGGCATACAACACTCACAGCATTTATTGACACAACAGCATTTTTCCTTTCTCGTTTGCCCATTCCCTCATCAGGGCAGACACAGAAAGCAGAGAGGGGGCAGATGAGAAGCAGTTTTAGAGAGGGAACGTAATTATTGCATGATAGCCATGGACAAGCTCAAATATTATCTGAATCGAGGCGATTATTTTGCAGCGAGAAGTTCCTTTGACCAAAATCCTTATGAAATGTGTCCTCAAGAAGAAGAAATTGAGCCACAAACATGCTGTTTCCCCATCTAGTGCCAGCATCTAGTATCCAAGTATCTAAGACAATTATCTAGTATCTAAGACAACTTATACTTAAGGGAAACCAAAATAAGAAGGAAAATGGAAGAGAAAGAGAGAAAGTCATAAGAAACCCAGCACTTGACTGACATGATTAGCAGCTGGGCTGGTGTAGGGCCAGTTTACAGCTCAAATCTCAAAAACTGTTAGGGCACAGAAGTCCGCAGCCTCACATTCAGATGTATATTTTCATGTATTTGCGCAGAACTTTAAAAACTGGAACGTGGAAATTAATGTATGCATTTTTGGGTATGGATGAAGTTCTGCTTTTGAAAAACTATCCATCGTAAAATGCAAAAAAAATCTGAAATCAGATTATTATTGTCTTTACGCATACAGACAAAGGGGGATTTTGAGGGCACAGGATCTGCAAATACCCACAAAGCGAGCCTACTGGATGCCAATGCAAAAATTCAAAGACATCATCTCTGCAACTATTTTCCAGATCCGTTTTTAGACCTCCCTTCTAAGTGTTGCTCCAGTGCTGCTGCTGGGAGGAGCAGAGAGGAAAGCCCAGACCCCTTGGCTGTATCTCAAACCACCCTGGATGCCAGTTTGATTTGGAAGATGGTGCCACTCCTGCCCTATCAAATTTGGTCGAGATTGGCAGAACACTTCAAAATGCTCCAAGCAGCAGCTTAATCAGTAGAAAGGAAAAGCTAGAGAAAACACCTTCTTTTTTAAAAGGCTAAGCAGAAGCCTCAATGCATTTGTTAAATAATATGTCTTCAGGATTTCCAGAAGGCTCCAGGAAATGTGAGGAAGCAGTTCATTTTTCACAAAAATGACTTAGGATCCAAAATCTCAGCTGGCGTCTGCAAGACGAATTTCGATAAGGCAAGGAAAACCAAGGGAAATCCTGTCTCATCAGACTTCCTGCTTCCCCCTCTCCCCACATAATACAGCAAAGCCCACCCAGGTCTGCCCGTCAGGCACAGTCAGTATTTTGAGAGGGTGGTACACAAACACAAGCGAGGTACAGGTTGTAGATAGAGGGTTTATTACTTACTAAGCAGACAAGTACCCCTGGAAAATTAGACTCATTTCACCAAGTGTGCTAAAATAAAAGGTTTCTGTGTCCCATAGCATGTCTGCTTTTCCCCACCAGTATCAGCTGGCCTGATTTGAGGCAATCCTTTTCCCTGCAAGGGACAGCCAAGGAGACATCCCCACCCTGCCCTCCCTGGGATGTGTTGAAAGAGGAAAAAGGACGTGGGTCCTGAGGCGTTATGGGTTAAGCACCGGGGTGCCAGGCACCAGGATGCAGGGCAGGGGGGTTCCTGGGGGATGCAGGTCCTGGGGGGGCCGCAGGTGCTGGGTCGCAGGGAGGGGTGAAGGTCCCTGTGGGATGTGGGTCCTGCAGATGGAGGTGGTGTGGGTCCATGGGGGTACAGCTCCAGGAGGAAGGGGTGTTGTGGGGGAACATGGGGATGGGGGTTCAAGGGGTGCAGGGAGATGGGGGTGCTGGGGTCCC
>VYZM01017854.1:449019-475054 GCA_013398915.1 Dromas ardeola | reverse complement strand
CAGCGGGGCCGCCGCCGCTGAGGTAAATCCATCCCCGGGCCACCTTCCCCACACCCAGCCCGTTCCCCTCAGGGCAGCCCCCTTCCTCTCCCCGCGGAGGGCCGGTGGCCCGCTGAAAGGGTTAGCGGGGCTCAGCCTCCTCCCCTGGGGCAGGTCGGGCCGAGGGCTGGGCGCCCCGTCGGTCTCCGTGCCGGCCGGTGTTGGGCGTCCGTCCTTAACGGGGTGTTTCTAGGTCTTGGCTGTGCTCCTCCCTCTTTTCGGGTTATTTAAACAAAAATAAACCAGCAGCCATGGAAACAAGTGCGTGGAAGGGTCCCTGCGCCCCGGCACAGTTGTGCTGTGGCGTCTCATCTGCCGCCGTGGGAAGCTGGAAGGAGCTGAGGGAGCATCAGCCATTTGACACACCGCGCTTCCCAGTAACGTCCTGGCACTTGCTGTGGGGAGTCTGGCTGGTTTGTGTGCTGCTAGTTTTCCTTGTTTCCAGGAGAGAAGAACAGCGCTTACAGGAAGCGGGAATGCAGGCAGTTCACATTCTGGAAAATGAGAGGGTAGACTGGTACAGCATGGCACGTATCTAATCCATGCCGTCAAAAAGGATTGGGAAATCATTGACGGAAATAATTTCACTATTTTCTATACTATATATACAGTTGTATAATGGTATCAGGGTGCTGAATTACAGCGATGTAAGTGTTCGCGCTGATGAAGACATAATTAGGTTGAAGTCGCTGTGACTCTTCACATTAACAGGCTTAAATTAGATCTTTTGAAGTGGGTGCTCTCTGACTTTGAAAATTTACAGATAAAGTAGAGCCGTACTGATTCATTAGTAGATGAAACGGATGTAAAATTTTAGTGGGTCTAGATAGGAATTAAATATCTGAAAGCTCTTTGTGGCTAAAAGAAATTGATAATACTTTTCATCTCTCTAAAACTTCCTCGGTTTTGCTCTAAAGCGTTATATTTTGTATCATATACATCTGATGGAATTCTTTTTTATGCCTTTTATGAAAACATAGAACTTTTAAGAAAAGTAAATTGGTAGAATTTTGTAGCAGTTGAAAGGCTGAAGATGAAGAATATAGAGGAAATGTGAGGCTTTGTATGTGTCTGATATGAGGAACCATTGAAACAAAGGCTTTAACGCTCCTTTAATTGGTATTGAGAATTGCTAGTGATGACAGTTCAGCTTTGATCTATGACATTACTTTTTGGAACCTGGAAGGAAGGATCACATGTGGATATGGATATACTAACTGACAGAGAAATGTGCTTGCCAGTTTGATATTGCAGTGCGATCAGTAAATGTGATACCCAAGCTATTTTTAATTGAGCGTGAGGGTATAGCGTATATTGATAAATGCAAAGATTAGAGTAAAAAATGATACTGTGAAGTACTGTGAAGTAGAATGTGATGCATCCAATTGACATTGTCAAAAGAGTAAAACTTTCAGTTTCCACATAACAACCCTGATACTGGTTTAAGCATCTAGCTTTCTGTAGTCTAATCTGAATTTGAGTTTGTGGCCCTGTTCCAAAATAGGTAAGATATAAAGCCCAGCCATTACTCTCATAGATTTTCTTTGTGTCCTTCTCTCAGGTAAAGGTTGTTCTTTAATCCAGAAGTGTTCTGTCCTTGCTGTTGTAGCTCAGTGAACTCTTCGTGTATCGCATAGTGTATATATTTGCTGGGCACCAGAGTCTCGTGAAGTATGTTTTCTTTGACTTCCACATCTCGGGGGGGGGGAAATCTGTTATCAAAAAGATATCTTGCTGAACATCTTGGATGTTATTTGGTACTTGTGGAAAAGTGACTTGATATCGCAAATCATACCAGGTTTATTGCTGATAGCAAAGCTCTTTAATACTTTTTATAAATATGTGTTCTGAAGACATGTATAGTTTTTTTCTTTCATTTTGCCTAACTTGTTTTACCCTGAATTCTCATTGCTGTGTTTTGAAGATGTTTATAAAGATGCTACTGGAATAAGGACATAAGTAATTAGATGACCAGCTCCCAGTAAGACATCCGTACTTGTGCTTAAGTACTTCTTCTATATTCCTTTTTTCTGAGAATATTTAGAAGAAGCATATCCCCTTCTCAGACATGAAAAGAAACAATTCCAGTGTCTTCCTATGGCGTGACACTTGCTGTTTAGTAAGAGACGGGTGTAAGGAGAATCATTACAATAGCTTAAAACTTGACTGTGTTAAATATGCACTTACTGAAGACTGCCTCTTGAATTTGTTGCCAGGTGTTTGTGTATAAACAACATCACATTATTTACGTGTTTCCGCTGTAAAGTGTCATTGTATGCCTGCAGTAGAGCAGATACGGGTCAGTACAAAGAAGGGCTACAAGGCATAAACAAGAAATTAATGAGATAAATATGGTAAAAAATATATTAAGTTAGAGCAAAAGCAACAAGGATTTAGAGAGATGATGAGCTGTGTCACTGAGGGCGTGGGATAGATTTGGGGCTAAGTTGATAATAACGCTTTGGGCTGGTATCATGTGTTGCTGTCACAAGCTATTTCAGTTGCTCTTTTCCAGAGTTGTGTGCATCGTGTTACTTACACCCCAGATTGTTGAAATTGGGCATATCTCTTTGTAATCACAGATAGCAAAAGTTGAGCCTGGCAGGGCTAAATTGGGGTTGTAGTTGATGGACTAGTTCGTCTGAATACTTGCTACTCTAGCAGTTCTTACACATGTTATGGTTGCTGAGAAGGTTCAGCCTTGAAGCCCTAGTACCTTGCAGGGTTTCCTTGTACAGAGCTAGGCTGTTGCTGGGGCTGAGCTAAAGGGTTTTCAGTGCGGTTACTGGTTGAAGTAGTTATTGGAGTAGTTTTATTTGTTTGCTGTGAGGTTGTTTGCTAGACCAGTCACTGAGAAGTTGAAAGAAGCCACAGTTTACTTACTAAGCGGCTTTGCAGTTTGGATTGCAGGTATCAGTAATAAAAAGTAGGTTACTCACTTAAATTAGGCGTGATTGCATCTAGACATTATCTGATGGATATTTATGTCAGCAATGAATGGTCCAAATTGCCCATGGAATTGGATGCACTAGTAGGTGTGCCCATTTGGTTTACTTAAAATTTTTGCAGTTATTGAAGTTAATGTTTACACTGTAATCTTTTAATGAGACTACAGTTCTGTGATTTTGATTTGCTATTGATGCTGTGCTTTCTTGGTAGGATTTAAATCCATCGTATCCAAGCGCTGCAGGATTATTATTCTAGTGTGCAGTATCTGTTAGTGTCCCTATAACTATTGACTTATCAGTATGCAATCAGAAATTTTGAAATAAAAGTATTCTCTTTACCGTGTTGCAACTGAAATATGAGGAATCTTAGGAATTATCCATTGTACATCTTGAAGGAAAAAGCAATCAAAAAACATTTAGGCTTTGACAGTTGATGGATTTTTAGCCTGCATATAAATTCTTATCTATATATCTGTTTAAAAAAGAAATAAAGAATTAATAATAAAGAATTAAATCTTTTCCTACAACAATGTTTTTCCTTTCATCCTCAAAAAAAAGCAGGGAAAAGGACTGTACTTAACCCCATCTTTTTTTAATGTAATTGACAGCGCAGGGGCCTCATGGTACAATAGCTGTATTGTATCATTCATCTTCCTAGTGCCCTTGGTAACCTTCTTCCAGTAAACTTAGAGAAGAGAGATTTGCTGTTGCAGTGGATCTTCTTTAGCCCCATTAGAAAGCTAAAAACATCTTAGGCACAGTCATTTTACAATACTATCTTTACAGTGATCATGAGTTTGTAATGTAACTTCTTCAAAAGTTCTTTTTTATTCCAGTAATATATCTGCATTTTGGGCCTACATTTCATTAACAATGTGGTGCAGGTCAGATGAGATATTCTCAACCTGAGGATTTCAAACAACACCAAAGAGTAGAATGGCATCAGATTAAGTTTAATGCAATGACCTATGCAAGTAGGTGACATTTTTCATGAAACATTGAATAATTTAATTTTATCTTCCAATGCTAGATAAAGATTTTTAAACGTGTTGCTTGATGTGTTAGAGTCTAAAGTGTTGTGCTTTGTCCTGGAGGTTTGTGCTTTAAGCATACAACAAAGACTCAATGTAAATTTGGTTAGGATGGGAATTGAAGCAAATAAATTAATAGTCTAGAGGAAAGCTGTGAGCATCTCAGTGGGGATGCTTAGCTCTTCGTAAAGTCTAAGTGCTTTTCAAACATTGATCCTCTTCCCCTTGAAGGGAACCAAGGTGGGGAATAATGGTGTAGGCAGCTGGAGAGGAGAACAACACAGAGGAGCAGAGGAGATGGAAGGGGAGGGAGAAATCACATGAGAATGACTAAATCTATTATTCTCGCAAAAGCTGAACTGTGGTGGCACTTCCATGTAAACCCATAACTGATGAGGCTACGATAAACACTGAAATTTTGCACAGAATTGCGTTTAGGAGTAGGGAACTGACTGAACAAATCGTGTCCCTGTCTTGTCAATGAATTCTCTGTTAACAATTTCAAATGATTACTCTGACTTTAATATTTCACCTGCAGAGGCTTAGCATGTCGTCTTCGATTGCTTGTCACCTTCAACTCAGAGAATGGGTGGGTGACGCTGCAAATTAATGTGATACATTCAACCTGTCGTTGTCTTGTGTGTTTCTACTTATCTTCCTCAAAATGCCATGTCAATGACAACTTAATGATTGTAGATTTCACAATATTGTGAAAACTTGTTTAACAAAAGTATAAAAGCTTATTTATAAAGCAAAACAGAAAGCAATCAGTAGCTTCATGCAGTTATATGTGCATAATAAGCATTTGCATTACCTTTTAGGCTTGCAATAGAATATATGAGTTTGTTTAAATAAGACAAGGGGCTTCTTATTTTCAAGGGAAGTCTGCATTGGTATAATTCCCCTTGAATTGGGAAAATTTGAAATTGTATACTGAAGAACTCCATCAGTAAAGCTGTATTTGGAATATTTTTTTTTCTAGCAAGCTAGTTTCAGAAGCTTTCCTTTAGAAGTAAGTGGCTTAGTATTTTGTGTGGCTGTTAAATGTCAGAATTCTTACATTACTCTCAAAATATATTAATTTAAATTAACCTTCCAGGAAAAAAAAAAAGTGAAGCTTCCATGTCACAAAGCTTATTTTAAATACTAGAAAATAAAACAACTGAAGAAATAAACCTAGGTACTTCTTTAGCCAGCTTTAATCAGATGCAAATTTGAAATTCCTACTCCAAGCTAGTAATTTTATTCTGTACTGTATAAAAGCAAAAAAAGTATTCCTTGATCACGTATTGGGGATTTAATTGCCAGACAGATGTCACAGTTTGCTGCAGTAGGCCTGGGTGAGAGAATGGCAATGGCAGTCAATGTAGTTGCGCAGAACAGGGGTCCCAACTTAATTTGCCAGAAACCAGTGCAGCAGCGCTTTCTGTGCAGCGTGCGTGTTGTCACTAACTTTTCCAGTTAGAAATTGAGGCACACACCTCTTCTGTTCTCTTCCCCAAACAGACCTCTAACTCAAGGTTTTGTGCTGCAGCCCTGCTCCAAAATCCGCATGGTGATTTCCGAAAGCTAACTGCTAAAATTTTCAAGCTTTGAAGTACTTGGTTTTCTAAATAAGTTCCTCCTCTTCTTTCGTTATGAAAAAGGAAATCTTCTACACTTTGAAAACTACTGATGCTCTCTTACTTGGTACAGTTTGTATAGGATTTGAGTACTACATCCTTGTGAAAAGGAAGGAGTGTGATTCAAGATCGGGGAACATTCATGTTGTAAAATTAAGCATGGTTAGAATGGCTTATGCTAGCATTTCAGTCCTCATACTGATTTATATATCATAAGTCATACATGGTAATTATTTGCCTACATGGTGTAATTGTAGCAAGGAGAGCTTTCTAAGTGTGTATTCCCTTTGGCATAGTTGTGGGACATTTTCTTTTACATACAGATTCTGGAGTGAGTAGCTTCTTTATTTTGAATTGACCATAGCTTGGTCTAATTATTAGAGTTAAACCAATTTTTTCCTATCTTATCTTACAGTTATAAAAATAGTGGTAGGCATGCATGCTTGTTATTAGAAATCTGCTACCAAAAACCTTGCTGTAAGCTCTGAAGACAATCAAGTAAGATTTTTCATAGTCTATCTCTTAGTCATACAGGAGAGGCAAACAGGAAAAATAAGTGGGTCTTTGGGTACATTAGTTTTTAATGCTAAAATCTGGATATCCAACTCATCTTAAAAAACAATGAACGAGACAGATACAGTGTTCCTTGGAACACTGTTTCAAGTTTTTTAGTTTGTTCTTTGATAGCTTAATCTAAAAGTTTTTTTGTTCTTGATCAGCAGCTTGTTTGCTCTAAGTACATGCAGTGTATTTCAAAGTACTACTATCTATGTATATTATTTGTGCTTAACACAATTTTCCTGATGAAGCAAGAGTGCTTTACTAATCAGTTTGATGATGTCTTTTCAGATTACATCAGATATGACTATGTGAATAGCCTAGGATAGCCCAAAGGAAGGCCACGATGTCAGAATAGCATACAAAAAATTTGTGAGGTACGTGGTGTTTTTTTCCTGTTGTGCTAAAAAATTTCTTGGTTGTTTTTAATACAGTTAAACAAATTTAATACAGTAATTTTATGCCATTTCATTTGTATGCTAGAGAAAATGAGAGTGTATGAGAGAGAGAAAAGGTTAGACAATGATATTTCTTAAAAGTTTTATATACCCAGTTTTGATGAAATAGCTGATTTGCCTAGTTATCTTCGTATTCCAGCTGCTAATTATGTAGTCTTTATGAAACTTGGCTTTTCTTTTACAAGTCTTGACCACAAGGAGTGGTTGATATCCCAGAGTGCTATTGAAATTAATTGGCATAGATTGTAATTTTAACTGTAAACATTTAGAAAGATTAGAATAACTTCAAGCAGCCAAAAGAGAGGGCCTTTACTTATCTAGGTTAAGTTGTTTAAATTGCTTTTAAGGGGGGTGAAGTTTATTCTTTTCTAAGGTATTTTTCTAGTGTGTGGCTACCTTCATCCATGGCTTAATAGCCGCATTCTGGTAAGAGAGATGACTTTTGTGTAAAAAAAAAACAAAAAAAACCCCAAACCAAACCAAACCAAAACAAAAAAAAAAAAAACCCAAAACAAAAAAAACCACCCAAGGTGTGTATAGAAAACACAATGTAGCCCACACTTAACTGTTTCCTGTGAGTATCCCAGCCAGCTCTTTTAACTGTTACTCTGGGATTTCTACACTGCAATCTGCATGTACTTGTTTTAATTTCTAGTCTCTTGGATTATTCCTGACTAGTTCTAGCATTAAGATTTAAGAATCAGAAAGATTTACTAGGCAGAATATGTTTATCATGGTCTCAGGATATAAGGCATATATTCAAGGTCTCGGGATGGAAACTGAAGTGCCGTAATTCCTAACAGTCATATATAGGCTACCATTAATAAGGGGGGGAAACGGAGATTTCTGCACGACTGTCATCAATCAATATAAATGCTTTCAAGTTTCTCTCAGACATGGCCTTTAATAGCGTGAATCAATATGATTTTTGGAACACCGTATACTTTTAAAGTAGCAGGCTATTCTTGATGCATAATGTTTAAGCTTTAATTTGTCTCCTGTTTGTTGATAGCACTTCAGTTCTGCCATTTCGTATCTTTGCTTATTAGACATGTCTGGAAAATAATTCTGTTTTTATGAAAGCTATTAAGGTTTCAAGTCTTGTTTTTGTTTCACACTGGAACAAAAGCAAAGCCCTAAAAGAGTTTTCATGAAATTAATTAATGTGTTCTTTGAAAATCTGATTCGTGTAATCCATTGCCATGCTAATTTAACCACCACCATTTGTTTCCCTTAAGTTTGGTCTGATCTGAGATCATTACAATACAACTTTGTAAGAGGTTTGGGTTTTTTTTCAACACAATAGCACTTTTGTCAAGAAAGTTAGCTTTTTTTTCTTATTTGCTCTGAATTTTTTTGTGAACAATGTACTAGCCTTATTTCCATTCTGTTTTTTCCTTCTGCTCTTCCCTGGGTTGCTGGAGCAGTATCAATAGTGAACAGTCTGGTGCCATAATTTGCTGTTTTCTGAGAGACATGAGCTGTCATTTAATGAAGACTTTGTGTCTTTAATTTGAGATAAAAGAAAGAGGTTACATTTTTAACAAAAGGGCAAGAATGATTTACAGGCACAGCAAGGTGGAAATGAAACCATTCTAAAATCCCTTTGTCAAGCATTGAAGTTGCATGATGAAAAAAAAAAAGCTATGGGATTATAAAACGCAGTAAATGGCTCACAAAGTGGTTGATTAAATTTTGTAAACTAGTGTCTTTTGATTACAGAAATATTTTGTCTTTATGTAGTCATAGAATTGTTCAGGATATCTCAGTAATCTGTTTTGAACTTGGATATGTTTTATCTTACTGAAATAAAATCTGAGCGCCACCTGTATTTCCAGTTTCCTCACGCATAATAATGGTATCCGTGCTTCCTGCAGGGCAAGGCCAGAAAACCATGCAGTCATCAGGGCACAGATTCCGTGATGTTGAGCACCACCCGCTTCTTGCTGAAAATGACAGCTACGATTCCTCTTCCTCGGAGGCCGACATGGCAGAGAGGGTTTGGTTCATCCGAGATGGCTGTGGTATGGTCTGTGCTATAATGACGTGGCTTCTGGTTGTCTATGCAGACTTCGTAGTGACTTTTGTCATGTTGCTGCCTTCCAAAGACTTTTGGTACTCTGTGATCAACGGTGTTCTCTTTAACTGCTTGGCAGTACTAGCTTTGTCATCGCATCTGAGAACTATGCTAACTGATCCAGTAAGTATGCGATCATTCCTTGACATTGGATTGTTCTCTCCTGTAGCTCATTGTCTGCAGACAAGTTTGGAGAAGCGGTATCAGCTTCGTTCTGCCAGGAAAAGTAGTGTTAGATGCAGAACCCTCAAGCTGAAGGGATGATGTCTGTACTTTTCCTGTTGTTCTGTTAATGAATCCATAAATAATTTTTAACTTGAGGAGCAGGCAATATAAAATTAATTTATAAGGGAGAGGTAGGATCATGAGAAATACTGTTTATTTGCGAAGTATAACCCAGGTTCTGAAGAAGTTAATAAAGTTTTGGTCTTTTCTGTCCTACTTTTTCTTTTTTTTTTTTTTTGTCAGATATATTTTCAAAAATTCCTGAGATGATGTAGCTTCATCCTGTCATATCATTTGAAATACATCTTCCATTAATGGCACAGTGTAGGTGTAGGAGGTCTTGAAAGTACTCATTTCTTAGGACTTTTCAATTCAAGAATTTGAGAGATGAAATTGTAGATTTTGTATTAAAATCTATTACTCTTTTTAGGGAATAAATCTGGTGAGAGGAAAAACATCCATTTTCTCCAAATTTTTTGAGACAGTAACCGGGTATATAGAAGTTATGGGAGTGTTCAAATAAAAACAGCAGGGTGTTGTTGTTAATGTTTTCTAGGTCTTTGATTTACTTCAGAGCCCACACCCAATGATGAAATGTTGACTTTACAGACTGTGACAGCTAAGAAAGTTAATTGCTTAAGGATGGATTGCTTAAAAATATGTCCTCGTAAAACTGTGTGTCTTTCTAGACCAATGTTGTTCTTTATGGATAAAACACGGTAGAAATTGAAATGAATCACGACCTTTTTTTTTTCCTCCACTCCTTTCCTGCTGACTCCCAGAATGGAAGACATGACTGTGTGATAGAAATTAAGATTCAAGGAAAAAAGGAATAAACTGCCTCAAAACATATGTGAATTAAATTTACTCTTATAAGAACAGATTTTTCATTTAAAGGAATTGGTGACAGCCTGAGACTATGAAAGGTATTTTTGAAATGGAGCATATTTTTATCAGCAAAACACTAAAATCATGGCCTGAAGTTACTGTCCTAAGTGACAGGTGAAGAGGTGAATGTGAGGTGTGTTTTATAAGCATAAATTTACCTGGAACAAGATAAATTTGTGCTTTAGGAGTTCTCTCTGAGATAATTCATCATGTTTACACCAAAGTATTAACTTCAGTGAGAACATTCATATTGCAAAAAACACTTCATCACTACAATGTGAGTGTTTAAGAAACTCTCTTTCAGTTTGTATCCCTGCAAGTGCCAGCTGGCTCAAGGTTGAAGCACCACTTAGCCAAAGAGTTCAGCTGGGGCAGAACTTGGGCTGTGTCTCGGGCAATACAAACACAAGATTGTTATTCCAGGCAAGAGGCAAAAAAAAAACCTTTCTGCCTAAGTGGAGAGGTGTTTTGCAATTGAATCTGAAGTGCCTGCTGCCCTGTTAATTCTGTCCCAAAAACTTCCTTAAGGTGTTTGTGTAAATTGATGATGTTGCCAGTGGGCTTTTTTTGAATGAGAAATAATTATAGAATGTTGCAGGTGATTTTAGCCAACCTGGAGAAGGCTATTCTTGTCTGAAGTTAAGTACTGGCCTGGAGGAGTTGCTACAGAAAGGCCATTCCACATTCTGGTTTATTTCACGATCACTTCCTGTCACAGATAAGCCTTTTAACTCTATAAATAAGCAAGGTGGCAGTGTTACTTTCCATTATTTTCTTTTTACCAATCCAAACTTAGATTCTGATCTCGCGAAGCTTTACACTAATATTGTTACTGGAAGAAGCAGTCCTGCCTACTCTTCCTGTCCGATCATCATCTTCCTCATTGTGTTGAAACAGCTGCTAATGCAGCTCTGTGGTGAACAGCTCAGAGAACTGATCACTAAAAAATAATTTATTTTCCTGATGGATTATTTTTCTTCTGCATCAGTTCCTTCAGCTGTTTACCATGTAGCTACACAAACTTTCACAGTAGCAGAAGGCAGCAGGGGATAGTAGATGTAGAATAAAGAAGCCAGTGGTGGATCACGGTGATAGTGTCCACGCTAAAAGCTTAAGTGTAAAGGGAAAAGGAATGATTGTTGGTTCTCAAAAGCTTGTGTACATGGGGCAGGTGGCTAAATCTTGGATTCGGAGAGTTGAAATAACATCTTTCAAGTAGTTGTTGCTGATTTAACTTTTGTGGATGGCTTGGCCTAATACCCAAACATGCAGCAATTAACATACGCTGCTTTAAGAAAGCACGTCTCTTTTAGTAGTGCTCATTCAGATTAAATTCTCAGCAAATATTGTACCTGTAGTGCTTCTATCTGTATGTAAAGATGTGTCTTACTCTTCATTTTATGTATGCTGGTGACAGCAGATTCTATCAGAGTTATGCTGATACTTGGCCATAGATGAGTCTTGCCAAAATGAAACTGAATTTGAGGTGAAGCAGAGGTAATTTATTAATTTGGAAATTATTCGGGCTTATGTCAGACTAACTTTGAGTAATTGAACTTATTTCAGCAATTACCCTGAGATTACTGGTATGAAGTCTATATAATGTATTTTTAAACACTCTCATACCATTTAAGAAGCTTTCTCTCCTTTAATTGAAATGATTTCAGGGGGCTGTACCCAAAGGAAATGCCACTAAAGAATACATGGATAATTTGCAACTGAAACCAGGAGAAGTGATCTACAAATGTCCAAAGTGCTGTAGTATCAAACCTGAACGTGCACACCATTGCAGGTACGCCAGAGTTTTCTTTAAAGCAGTTATGCATATTGAGTCTTGGAATAATGTTCCTGATATTTGTTTTAATTTTTTTCCCGCAAATTTCTTTTGGTATCCAGTAAACTTTCAAATTCATACATTGCAGAGTATTTTATAAATATTATGTACTGTGGCCAAAAATGAATGTGGATGAGGGGAAAGAAGCAACAGACTCGAGAGTTTTTGAAAATATTCATACTCTGGTGTCTTACATACTTTTTGATCTGTGAATATTTTTTTCCTCTGCATCATTCTAATTATTGTGCCGTACTGTTGATAATGCAGGGCGAAGGGAAGAATCTCAAGGAAATTTCTGATAGAAGCTGATTTAAGAAATGACTCCTGCAGTCTTAAATTAAGAAAATACAGATTAGTTTTAAACTATCTAAAGTGATAGTTTAATTTGTATCTTCTTGTCTTCATAGTGCGTCGTTTGAAGTTGTGTGAATTGGCCGATTTTTTTCCCAAAGTTGTACGCAGAATTGGTTACATGCACTTTTTCAGGCACTGTGGATATGCATTTGTAATGTTTATTGTGTGAGAGTTGAAAATAGATATGCCTGCATAATTAAGACTTACATAAATATGTAAATGTTCCTGGTGGCTCTCTCTAGGTGTGAGGAGTGATGTGTATTGAATTGTGTGGCGTATTAAATTTAAGCCTCTGAGTTAGTTCCCATCAAAAGAACAGAGTGAAGCCTTGTCAGGGCTCTCAAATTATTCTGTAAATTTGTGGTTTCTAAATTAAATGTATTGGTGTATTTCACTTATCTGTGTGAAAGTTATGGCTGAGGAGCTATTTCCATTATAAATACTCTGCCTTGGCACTGAAATCTTGCTCTTCTCTCAGATGTGAGTGGGTTTTTGTATCTGGAGTGCGAAGGGAGAAGTTTCATGTATAAATAGTCAAGTATAGAATTATCTTCAGTTAGTTTATCTGTATTGTACGTTGGCTTTTGCAGATACCGGGTCTGCCTTCATGTGCGATGAGCTTGATTCCGGCTGGCTTTATTAGCTCTAGATGAGTGTTACATGAACACAGCTGTACCGATTGCTGGATGGCCCTGGGGGTGGAAGCAGTGCAGCTGCTTTCTTGTGGCAGAATATAAACTGTTAATCTCCGGGGATCCAAAACAGCTTTGTGCAGTCTGCTCAGATGTCCTGGCACTGTGTCCATAGGATGCGGTGAAGGGACACCTGAGAGCCTCTGCTGAACGTAGGTTGGATCTTGCTAATTTTGTCATCTCAGATTTAGGCTGGCTCCTACGGAGACTTCGCAGGTATCTTTGTAAAGTGTTTCCCACATCCACGGTCCCGATAGGATTTGCTAATTTAGAAGCAGCCCTAAATGAAGACATCTTATGTTGAACTCTATATATGAGTAAAGAAGCTGGAGTATTGGAGAGCTCAGAGCTGCTGCAGCTCTGTGCCCTGCAGAGTCCCTTGGGTACATCTGGGCCATCACGCTCAGCAGGCACTGTATTACCTTGGATGTTCCAGTAGCCTGTGATCCCAGATAAGGCAGTCTTGATTGGAAAAGTATTATTTCTTTGTGGAAGAAGAATAAAAATAAGCTAAGTACGGACTTTAAATACATCGTTTATAGCAAGAATTTGAGAGGCGTTTATTGTTAAAGCAGAGCAAGAACGGGTAATGCCTACAGCAAAAGAAATCTGTGATGCTTTCAAAGGGTTTGTTTTTACTCACCACTGGTTCAGGGACCTAGCATTGCAGGTCTTGTGAATTGTTTTACTTTTCTATGCCTTGTAAGATACCCTGTGAGATGTTCCACATAAGGGCAAAGGATGCATTTTAATGCTTGCACGGTGCATGGCTGGCTTCCCAGAACATCTGAAAGAGAAAGCCAGAGCCTGAAAGTGTATGTGCTGTCCTTTTGTAAGGCTGCTGTCATGTTTTTCTCAGCAGCTGGATATCTGGTTTAATTGCCTTTGTTTCTGTTACTCATAAAATACACGCTACTGATAGTTGCTGTTAACTTTTCTTAAGTAAAACAAAAGAGTCTTCTGTGATTTTTTTGAATGCTGAATACACACTGCATAGACCAGCTACCAGAATCTGATTCTTTGCTATAGATTTAGCACTGCAGAAGTGTACCGAATAGAAAAAAGGTTTGCTTGATTATACTGCCAACATTTTATTGGTTTACAAACCCATTCCAAGGACATTAAAAGGATGGTCTAGTCCCAAGTAGTCAAAGTGGCAATTTGCTGATAGAAGAGACTTGAAAATGGAAACTGAAGTTGGTTCCTGTTGGGAAATAGTTACGCTCAAAGCCACAGTGCATGTTTTGAGTAGTAAATTATTAACAGAAGAGGCTCTTATGATGTAGTTATGAAAATTGTTGTGCAACATTGCAGCAGAAGTTCTTTTGAGGAAGAAAAATAGTTTCATAATACACATTAGTGTCGGGAAAAAGAACAAGAAACCTTTATTTACAGCTAAATATCAAGCCTCAGTGAAATACATTAAACTGAGATTTTACTAAGCAGTTAACATTTTCAGCATAAGGACAAGGCTTATCCTGGACGAATGCTATTTCATGTTCCGTGAAGGAGCACAGCTGTCATTATTTCTAGCCTATTCTGAGTGCCTGCATTTGTGTGGGGGGAACTGTTACTCAGAATCAAGTCACTGAGATGTTTGCATCGGTCTTCCTGTGAATTTCTGTTCTCCAGACCAATTTCTCTTAAGCCATTAGCTGTGTCTTTCTGAATGTTGTATTTGGCATTTAAAACTGTATTTGAACCTGCAGTTGCCTGAGTGCATTCAGCAGCAGTGCCAAGCTGGAGAAGACCTTCCCTCATCCACAGCTGCTTGTTCTCACTACCGTAGTGCTCCTGCCTCTTGTGTAGGCGTGAGTGTTCATACACAGTGAAATGACCAGGTTGCAGCTAGTGGAATGACTTCCCAAAACTCTTGCCGCATGAACATCTGGGCTTGGACAGGGGAGGGAAGGAGTAGAATACAAGTGACGGGGGTAGGAAGACGGCAGAACCACTGTTATAAGCATTCCTGTGAGTTTGTTGGCTGGAAGTGTTCGTTGAATTGTGGTGTGAGATTAGAAATGAAGGCAAGGTTCCAGACATCTGATGTCTTGGAGAGCTCTGCGTGGGCTTGTGAGAAATACTGAATGAGCAAAAGTGTGTCCTGCCCACCTCACATCCTCCACTGTTTGGCTTGATTGAGTCTGGATATGATTTTACTCATTCGTCACATTAATATTCTTTTCAGAGTGACAGTATATATTCTGTGTTACATTAGGAGGCTTGCAGGGTTGTGGTGACTGGAGTTAGCTCACCTTCCCACAGAGCTGGGGAAATTAATGAGAGGCTGAACAGGCAGCAGGCTGTGAAATGAAAATCTTTTGGAGAGCCTTCTGAATGCGTTCTCGGGAACGATACCTGTTTCTTCTGCACTAGAGGATGGTTGTAGTGTTTAGTTACGGTATTGGGATTTTCATTTGTAACTGGCGGTATTTAAAAAGTAATTTGCATCAAAGGATGAATCGTCTTTAATGTCCATAAAACAAGAGACAATGGGAACATAAGGGTTGGGTTATGATAGCTCAGGGCAAAGGGAGCTTCAGAGGAACAGCGAAAGATCATATAACCTGCACAGGAGTGTGTTCTGCCTCTTGCTGAATTACCTTATAATCGAGCATATGCGATGACTTAAAAATTATTTTATGCCTCGGACTACTGATTTCACACACACACTCCCCTTTCTTCACTTTACTTCATTGCAGCTCTCATAGATATCGTACATAAATAAGCATGCATTGAAAACAAAAGATTTTGAATAATAGTGCCTGCATTTTTAAGGCTTTGTAACTGCTGAAATGAAAATGTTTAATATTTTGGATGTTCTGCAGGAAAATCTGAAACACTGAGTGTGTGACTGTCTTAAGTATAAAGCTAGGAAAATGAAATATCAGCATGACTTAAGCTACTGATTTATGGAAGAACTTCAACACATGTTGCATCTCTTCTGTTTCTCTTGTATAACTGTTGATGTGTGGCTGCAGATGGACCTGACTATAAGAGAAATGAGCCCGCTGGTGCTGTATGGCCTAGCAGATGTAAAATGGACTTACTGAAATATTTGACTTTTCTTTCTGTAAATAACCTTGACTCAAAACTGGAAAGAAACTAAGCAATTACTTGCGAGACTAGCAAAGAACAGTAGTGTTTTAAGTATTCGTTAACAAATATGCAAAAAATGTGTGCTGCTTATAGTTTCAATATTTTTTGGTTTATGTTGAGGAAGTGAAGTGTGACATAGTTACTGGGTTCACTTGATTTTGTGTTTGGAGACGTAATAGTGCTCATATTAATACTGTTTTTCTTATGTGAAGAGTATGTTATCTACACAGTTATCTACACAGTTTTATAACAAGCGAAAGCTGAGTTTTAAGTGAGCAAATAAAACTATAGTAAAATCACTGCAGTTTTTCTAAAAAGTACATTTCAGCACATCATCTGATGACCACTAGATATCCTTGTTTCTACATTAAAATGCAAAGTATTCTTTCTCAACAAAAGTCTTTCTTCCTTTACTTTAGTATTTGCAAACGATGTATTCGAAAGATGGATCACCACTGTCCATGGGTGAATAATTGCGTGGGGGAGAAAAATCAGAGATTTTTTGTTCTGTTTACGGTAAGCGAAAATCAAGAGCAGCTTGATCTCAGTATGAATCTACCTTGATTATAGCAATTTTGGTTGTTCTTACTATTAAGTAATGGCTTAAGGTCACAATCTTTTTGTATTGTTTTTTTTTTTTTCCCCTTCTATGCAAGATATTTTCCAAGCAGGAATATATTTCTACTCATACTCATTTTAATCTTGTAAAGTACTGTTACTTTAAGCTATCTTAATTTTGCTGTGCTTTATGTAGTAACAATTAGTGGAATGATTCTGTGATTTAGGGAGCTATTCCTTAAATTGTCATTGTTGCCCACATTTTTAGGTTCAAACTTAATTAGAATTTGTTTTTACATCATTGTATTGAATTAAAAATTGGAATAGGCAAGTATATTCACTGTGCTGTGGTGAAGGCTGGTTGAAAGGAATGTCCGGTTTCCTACCTGGCAGCAGTCGAAAGTAAGCACTCTCTCTTATTTCCAGATGTATATAGCCCTAATTTCAGCTCATGCGCTCGTACTGTGTGGGTTTCAGTTTTTCTCCTGTGTCCGAGGGCAGTGGACTGGTAAGCAAATACTTAACTTTCACTGTCATAATCTAGTAGATATTAAGGGAAAGTCATGGAATTCCACCTGTTTCCATCCCATGTATGAAACATAGGATTTCAGTCTTTTTAAAGTGAGATCCTGAAAATGTTTCATATGTGTTTACCCGTCTCTTCCTTTTTTTTTTTATTTTTTTTTTTCTTTCCTTTCCTTTAGTCATTCACTGCAAGAGCTGTGGCTCTCAAAGGCATTCTCACTCCCTTTCCACATAGTAAAAAATTACCATCTCTGTAATAGGAAGGAAACAGATAGCTGGTCCTCAGCCACCTCAGGAGTACGTTACCTGAAGCTGCCAGCTGGGCTTTGTGTGTCCCACGACAGTGCTTTGAACAACAGCTGAAACTTAAACAAATTTCTCCCTCATTCCGTTACTGGAGCCAACTGTGGGGCTCCAGCAAAAAAGAAATTTCCTAAACTGTCCTAATTTTTTGTTTAGGGCTCTGACTTGTGTTTCTTAATGCTCCAGTGTGCCAGGGCTCATTCTGAACTTGTGCTTTTGATGAAAGATGGTTGATCATATGTTCTTCCTGGTACCTGAAGCAGTAGGGGAATCCATGGAACCGTTTTTTGCTGAATATTCCATTAAATGGGTGGAGTCAGTCCTTTTTTTACTTGAAACATTCTGCTTCCTGCATACTATCCCATTTATTCTTTGTTTAACTATAATTGAGTTAATTAGTTGATAAGAGGATCGCCAGATATGTGACTGTAAGTCAGAACCTGCTTATTTTGTGCGGTGAATTAAAAAAAATAATAATAAAGCAATGGCAACAAAACGGACCATCTGGATTAACTAGCAAGTCAGAGCTGACAGTGGTGATGGTTTTTACAGAAACTTCAAGCTGCTCTGATCTTTATATATGTGCAAACATTTATTTGATATCCTTGAAATATTGAGGCAGGATTGCAGTAATGCAGTACCACGTGCTTTAGACGAAGGCAAAAGTGTAACTTCCTTTAAAGTCTTTATTTCCTTGGACGGCAAATAAAGCTGCTGCCGTGCTAGAAATGAGAAGTTTGTTACAATTGTGAAATGTTGTTTCAAGTGTCAGATATTTAGCTTTTATTGCTGTTTGTTGAAGGGGGGATGTCTCAGTATGAACATGCTCTGTGTATTTTTTAATTTTGTTTTGTAACTGCATGTATTGTTTTCACAGAATGCAGTGACTTCTCTCCACCTGTAACTGTGATCCTGATGATCTTCTTGTGCCTTGAGGGTTTTCTGTTTCTCACTTTCACTGCAGTTATGTTTGGCACCCAAATCCACTCAATATGCAACGATGAAACGGTAAAGACCTCTACTTTTATGTGCTTGAACCATTATTCTAGGAAGATGTGATTAGATATTGTTTTATTTGCATGAGGGAAGGCTCTTATTTTGGAGAAAACCCCAAATCTGAAATAGATCATCATTTTTAAGTATCGAAATACTTTCTTGGGGATTGCTTTCTACCAGAAGTTCTTGCATTACTTGCTTTTCTGACATAAATTTTATAATTTCTTTTTTTAATTACAAATATTACACAGCTTCTGACTTCAGTTTGGGCTTGCACATCTCAACCGTCACAAACTCCTGATATGTGCCATGAGAAATGACTGCTTTTCTCAGGTTCACACCTAAACTAGTTATCTTGCATCAACCCTTCACACTGTATTTTGATATACTTTATTAGACTGTAACCATAGGTTGGACGTTTGGCCTCCTTGCCCTTAGGTCTGCAGTGTTAAGCCTTGAGAGGATGTTTTGTGACGGATAGTTGACTGAAAGCATAAGGAATTTGAATCTTGTGGCTGTTCAGAATTTTCTCTTATCAGGCTGTTTAAAAGTGTACTTCTGTAGTGAAGAGTAGCTGTGAAAAACAATTGGTAAATATCCAGCCTTCATTAGTGGGAAGTACAAAAATGATCATCAAAATAAAACATTTGGGAGAGCAAGTCTAGCTTCAGTAATTGCAATACAAAAGCCTTCTTGGAAGCCTTATTGCCTGGTTTCATTAACTGAGCAAACAGCTGCTAGTGTAGGTATACTGCATGCAGATCCTCTACTTTAACATCAGCTTTTCTGGTCATTGTCTTTTAGTTTGGGGACAGGGGGAGGGGTAGAGGTAGACCAACCTTCTGGTATACATTGTATGTTCTAAGTCTTCTGCCCTGTACCCACAGGGCTAAGTCAGCCATTCTTATTTCTTCCCTACTAAATAAAAAGCAGTAAGAAACTAATCAGCTCACTAGCTATATGTTAAAAGAACGCAAAATAGTCATCAGTTTTGATAACTGTTATTAGACTTTACTAATCTTTGGACTTAACAGTATGTCACTGCATGTCTGTTTATATACAGGAGATTGAAAGACTGAAGAGTGAAAAGCCAACATGGGAACGGAGACTACGTTGGGAAGGAATGAAATCTGTCTTTGGGGGTCAACCTTCTCTCCTGTGGATCAATCCTTTTGCAGGATTTCGAATCAGGCGGCTTCTACTCAGAGCAAAGAAAGGAGGACCCGAGTTTTCTGTTTGAGTTTAATTATGATGGAACTTGCAAGAATACTATATAATATTTATTTGGGGCCAGAAAAGGCTGTCTACATATAATCTGTGACCAGGTGAAACTGATATCGGACATTTGCTTGTAGCAAGCAGAGTTTTATACGTTTATCGTCACAGACATCTCATTAACTTTCAGAGACGTGAACTGGATCTGTAACGGTCTTAACAGCAAGATAACAAAGGAAGAGCACGTGGTCACACTAAAGAAGCCAAATGTTGTCATGCTACTGTAATTTATTTTATGAGATTAATTACCCATTTTTGTTAAACCCTTTTTATTTGATAAATGTTTGGGGAATTACCTGTGTGTTTTTATAAAAAGTATATACTTAGGTGCAGTTGTCAATCATAAGGAGGAGCATTATGGTGAAAGCTGATCTCAAATGAGACCTAGCCTTCTAAACCCAGTTTTCAGGGAATAGTGGGGTTTGTTCAGTTTTTAATTTATATTTCATTTTGTCCTAATAGACAGAGCTGTACTCTTGTGTCCCACTTCAGGCACACATTCCTCATATGCAAGTGATTCAAAGGACTGGTGCACACAACAGCATAACACATCAGAGACACTGTTACACCCCTGCCAAATGTCTTCCCGGGCTCACAAACGCATGTCTTGTGTTTGTCAGTATTAATCTCATATGGCATTTAGGTAAGTTCTAAATCTTCAGTAAACAACACGTTTAACCGATGTCTGTGGGCCAAGTTGTGCCCCCAGGTATGCATCTCCGATTCTTAATGCATTGATTCTAGAGGAACTCAAGTGTAGGTGTTTGAGGATTCTATTTAGTCCTCTGTGCAGGGGTAAGTGGGACCAGTGACTGTATCCTCCTGTGTGAGATTAAAATGAACGTACCGCGGATTGGAGTAAACCAGCTGAAAACAGTTGTCTTTGTAAGGTCTTGCTCTCCCCCTTTTTTTTATTGTACAGACTTTGCGTAGAAGGAAAGCTGTTAACTTAATGATCCCTTGAACAAGACATGAGAGGAATGAGGGAGGTTGCCTCTCTCTCAAGTACAACAGATCTTAAATGTAGAAATACTTGCAATACAAGAGATTATTTTGAATTTAACCATTTTCCAAACAAAACTACTTTCAAGAAATGAGAGCAATATAGTTCTAGAACTGCTTTATGTGGGCCTGACAAACAACAGTAGTGCTAAGAAACGTTTATAAATCTGCAAGTGATGAAATACAAGCAGCAAGTAATGAAATTCAGCTAAAAGTGGATTCTTTAAAAATTCCGTTTAGACTATTTTTTATATTATTGTTAATCTGTTCTATAAATTACAGACAATATAAAGGATAAACCAGGAGCCTTGATGCATAGCTTAAAATTGTGCCTAGAAAGTAAATAACTCCCTGTTCTGGGACTTGCCTTAAAATTGTCCTGTTCATGCTTTTGCTTTGCCGGTAGCACTGAGGATCTGTCCCACCTCAAGCAGTTCAACGTGCTGAAGAATCTTGCGTTAAAAAGTTTACGTACTACGGAAGCTATACTTTCTTTTTTTCAGTGACCTGCTTCTCCATTTCTTTGTAACCGTTTGTGGCATCCTGATTCCAGCTTCATCAGGTTTTATACCGTTGGGTGGGTGAAATTACTAAGGAATACATTTATTATCTATGGCCCTGCGAACAAAACTGTGCAATACAACATAATATGTTCACTTTGCTTGGGGGAGGTGATGTGTAACGCTGGACAATTTCTAGGTGGACACATCTGATGAAATTGCAGTCAAATGAACAAAACCTATGTCTCGTGTAACTGAGGGGAAAGTTGGAAGTTCCACAAGAATCTTTGCATGTTCAGTTGCACATCTTAAAGATTGGGAAGAAATGTGTCTGGCTTTGTCATGAGGCTCTTAATGTGTATATTGTTTAATAAAATATCCAGATGAAAGTCAGAAAATCACTTCAAGCGGTTGAACCCTGTGACTTAGCAAGTGTGTGCGTGTGTGAAATCAGGTTTACTTGGCTTTTCAAACCCTTGTTACGTTGTAATTTTTTTAATGTAAAAAATAAAGTAATGAATTGAAGTCTTAGTTGATTAACTTCTGCTCTATATGTCGCTTTCTTTGCACAGTTATGTGCATATTCACATATGTTTAGGTTACAACTTCAGAGTAATGGTTTTGCATCCTTTGGCTTGTAATTTGTATGTACATGTATATCAAGTAACAGATGATACTGCTCCAAATTAAAGATGCTACTCTGCTTATTAAGGGTTTTAAGCTACGCTAACTGCTAGTTTCTCTGCGCGAATGTTGACTTTTTCCACTAATTCTGTAGCTTCGGATACAAAGACAGCCAATTATGCAGCCTAGAAAGCAGCAGTTCAGGTAGTTGTCAACAGAGAACGGACCCAAGGAGGGTGAGGGCGAGGAGGAGGCAAGGTTTACAAAGGCAGTAAAGGATGGAGAGACTGGAAACAGTTTATTTCCCGTTTGCACCAATTCTAAAAAATACTTTGGTACCTTTCCCAGGTATATCATCACACTTTTGTACACTGCTATTTCCATGGAGAAAATAGCTCCAAATACATTCATATAAACTTTGTGCCACTGCTGCTTGTATTTTGAAGCAGGTTAATGATTTGATTATATTTGTATGCTGCAACAGTTAGGCTGTTCTGTATTTACATATATTTTAGGGAAGAGCTTGTTTACTCTCCATCTGGAACAGAGGTCTCTGCAGATGGATCCGGTTAATTTATCTCATTTTTATTTGCTTGTTTAATTTCTAGTAGTAATGTCGGGTTGTTTCGTGAACCCTTTCTGAAGTCTTAGACAGCAGCGGTGACAAGCGAGAATTCAGTTATGGCCTTCTTTATGCCTATCCTGTGCGGAAATGCTGTTTTTCTGTGATTGTTCTCACTTCTTTCTATTGGCACTGTGTTAATATGTGAATGTATTCAATGCGATTGGAGAAAGAAGAGTGGCATAAGAGGTTTTGAAATACAGAAATTGGACTGTAAAGTGATTCTTGAATCTGTTAATAACACTAAGTGAAATGCACCAGCATTACAGTTTTGTGTATTTTTTTAAGTGTAATTCCCCTGAACAGAGTAACAATTCAGTTCACGCGAGGTACTTTGTGGTTGAATAGGGATCGGTGCTTCTTGACTGATGAGATTGTTAGATTTATTTTTTTCGCTAGTGTCACTTAGTCATTCTTTTTTGTGTGTTCTGAATTCCTTCGTGGAGAAGTACTATCATTCAGTTTTTGCAGTATTTCCTGACTATTGCAGTAGCATATTTGCTGCTGTAAATGCCCATTACTCTTGTCATACCCAAATAGAGGTCTGGAAAATAGCCAGTGTGCATCAAAGCAATCACAGTCTTAGTTTCTTAATGACTTAAGTGTAACTTTTCACCTCCCAAATATTTTTGCAGTTTCTCTTAATACTATGGTGCAGGATAAATTTAAAATAAGACCTATAGTCAACGATAATGAAGTCAAATGTTGTAATTGGCAAGGAAATGGATAATTTACAGAGAAATAGGTAAGACTTTATTACCTGAGACGCACAATTCATGTTGTTCTGACAAAGCAGCTGGCGTCTTGCCAGACAACTAAAATATTTTTAAATGATGGCTTTGAACTTCTTTTGTTAACAAAACCATGATTCCAATAAAGCAGATATCTCATAAAATGGACTCTTCCTAGGTATGTTGGTTTAATTTAGCCTGGGGTTTGACATAGGGAAGCCAGAAAGAGATTTTTGCTCTGAGTCTATTCTGGCCCTTAATACAGACCCTTTGTCAGTGAATTATTCTTGCTGAATGCTGGAGGCTGGAGTCTGATACCTGCTTGTTCCTGGGCAATTTTATTTTCTCCTATCAGATAATATCTTAGATTGTTAATTACATCAGTCTCGAGTGAAAGCTGGGCTTTGCAGCCATAGATGATTCTTTTTTATGAAAAATAAATCCCTGAGGTGAAAATCCTTAAGGTATTTGCATTGGGGAAATCAGTAGAGAAAATTGAAAACTTTTTGGTTTGAATTAAAGGAAAAAGGCAAACTGGCCATATGAAATATGAGAATATGAAATTTATTTCCCCCATAGATTTATTTTCTTACCATTAATGAGTATAATTGTACATTTAATTTCTAGAAAAAAGTAATGTAATCTGCATGCTGGAGGAACTGGAAGCAATGTTAGGTAGGTACAGTTGCGTCTGTCAGGCAGCAGGAACAATTTCCTGCTATAGCTGTTTCCAGATAGAGCTGTTTCAAATCAAAGTTATCAGCATAGAATGTCGGATCAAATTCATCATAGACAGTAGAAAAATAAAACACTGTGGTCCTAGGTGAAATTCAACCCAGCCTTCGGTGGCTGTCAGATGGCTCTTGTGCTGTAGAGTGGCAACTCGGAAGCGTCTCCCCGACGAACGAAAGGTAGCCTGAGTACAGCGCGTTCCCCTTGTGATGAAGGTTCAGATGCTCTTCCCGGCTTCTCCTCCAGTCAATATGATTGCGTTTCCATAGTGTCCTCCACCTGAGGCCCTCAAAGTGTGTCACGAGGGTTAGTGAAATAAGCCACAGCCGGGCACCGTCACCTCGTTTCTGCCACCAACTGGGGCCGCGCGTGGGTTGAGAGATTTGTGCGATGTGGCAGAACTAAGAATCCTCTGTCGTGTCCTGCTGTTCAGCATGGCCGCCCGGAACCCTGCAAGAGGTGTCTGGTGGAAGTGATTGGACTTCTGGGCAGGTGAGCCTAAGTTTTGTAGAAGTCCAGCAGTCTGCTCTCTAATGAGGTTTGATTTATGCAAAATAAACACCGTACCACAGCGACCGCGCTTTAGGAAAGTTTGAGGTTGTGCAGTCATCTATTGGGATCATTTTAAATAGTTGTAACACGGTTACTAGTTGGTCACCTACTGCTGATTAAGTTTTACATTAAGTGCAGAAGCACCTTATGTTTCAAATACAAATATTTTTTAAAATCCATGCCTCACGTGAGACCTGCTTCTCCCTTTTTTTGCTGATTTAGAACAGACGTTGCAAAGATATCTAAAACTACAGCAAAATCATATCTGTGTACTGGGAAAAGGGGTTTTTTGGCATTTTAGTTACGACTGTTGCTTCTTCCAAATACGTTTGCAATGAAAGTTTGCAGAAGGTACCAAGCAGTGACTTGGGAAGTCAACAGCTTCTCGAGCTTCCTGCCAGCTGTGGGTTTTACGGTCTGATGGAGAGATCCTTGCTGCTGCCTTGGAGCTGCATTAGGTGTGCACACAAAGTAGAGGATGCACCAAGCGACTCACAACTGGACTCTAGATATACTGGAAATTATGGAAAATAACCAAACATTGCCATTCCTGATCACAAATAATAACTGACCGGCATTAAACGTTAGCTGGTCTATGTGGAACAAGACACATCTTTGTGGGATGAGAAAGCACTGGGCTGCTAAGGGTTATTAAGATGCTCTTCCTAAAGCTTAACGTCCAGCAGGAGAAATGGGAGTGTAATTAAATTTTTAATGGGAATAGACCTTTTCATACTGCCAATTCAAGACACGCTGTACTCATTAACGGTTACCAGGAGCGGTGTAAGGCATTTGGTTTGATGAAGATAGCGGCTGAAGGCTTTAAAAGGGTCGTGATCACATTGAGCTAGGTGAGAACGAATGCAATCGGAAGGCCTGCTCCAGGGAGCTTACAGTCTTGGTCCTACCGAGAAGAGCATTAACCCCCATCACTTGTGAAGTGGAAGACCCGTGGCGAGGCTCCTGCTGCAGTCCGGTACCTGGTGCTCGACTCACGGACGGGAAAGAGTGTGACCGACAGATCCGGCTACGGGCAGGGGGCTGCTGTGCTTTGCCTCTGCAAAGAGAAAGGGCCCATTTCACTTTCGGCACAGTTTCCACATTGCTCCCAGCTTCTCCTTCCACCTCTCCCTATAAAATCTCCTGCTTGGGTATCACTGTCTGAGGCAAGAGCTGCCCTACAGCGTTGGGTCCTGCGCTAGAGCCTAGTTTATAGTCTTCACTGCCTGTGCTTGTAGAAGGAGATGGAAGGGATGTTTCAGGAGATGCTGTAGGAGAGAAAAGAAACAGAATTAACATGGACCTGGATGCTGTTCATCAGAGCATTGCCCAAGTAAAAGCAGCAAATCAAGGAGCGGGAGCCTGGGGGATGGGGCAGGGGCATTCATCCCAAATTCAGGCATGGTCAGGCACATTCTTCCTCCCTGGCTTGTGGTGAGGCACAGGGTGGATTGATAGGCACCGACCAACTCCTCTCAGTGTTTTACACTCGGGAAATGCCCCCAGCTGCTTTTTAATCCCTCCCCTCCTCGTCAGAGGAGAGCTCTCATCTTGCCGGCCACTGTACCTCATTTACAGAGCACAGCAGGTCTTTAATCTCGCTTACTGCAAGGGGGCTTAAAAAAAAAATAAAGCAAGCTAAAATACATGATGCCAAAATTTATATGGCTGAGAAATAGCAAAAATATACTACAAGAGGCAGATGACCATAACTGGCAGGAGGAGACTGTGTGTGCAAGACATTGTGATTACATGGCAGCGGCTGTTAAATTGCAACTCATCTTTTTTTT
>VYZM01017854.1:431306-449005 GCA_013398915.1 Dromas ardeola | reverse complement strand
TTTTTTTTTTTTTTAATAGCATGGTCCGTTTTACTACTACAGTGGATAAATGACTTAACAAATAGCCATCGCCTGGCAGCAGTGCCCAGAGTGGTTGAAGACGGTCTTGTACTCAGGTCTTATTGTGTTCTGGTTGACAGCAACCAAGACACTTTACGTAGGGAAACTCTTGCCACTAATGACTGTGTGTGCTGCTTTGTGGTATTTCCCAGTGCTGCCTACGCTCATAGAAACACGCTGTCACCAGTCTTGATTTCTTTTTTTTTAATCTTGCGATGTTAAGTAGTATCTCAAAATCCCTCTGGATCATGCTATTACGTGACAAATCTCAGCTTCTCTTTTGGAAGCATGTTTCCAGACTTCATAGTAAAGAATTCAGCAAGGGGGGGCTGTGAACTCTGATTTAAGTGTAATGCTTAAATGCATAAATAAACCTAAAAGTCTTTTTCTTAACCGCTTCTCCAATTCAGTCCCTTCATTATGCTGACACTAATAGGGTAAAAATGGACACGTACGGTTTGGAGCGGTGTGAATCACAGACCCCATGTTGCCCGGGAGGATGGGTCCTGGCAGCTGTTCCAGGTTGAGGTTGGGAGGTCCCGACTGGTACTGGAGATCAGCGGTGGTTCCTGCAGTGGAAGTGGGAAAAGACATCATTCTTTGCATAGTTACCGAGAAGCCAGATGCTCTGGGCCAAGTCTCTTCTTTTCAGAGCATGTGGGAGACCTCTGTGGGTGGGGGTTAATGTCCTGGCTCCGTCTTTGCTTCCTTCCTGCGCCGCTGTCCTCTTTGCTCTCAGCCTTCCCACTGTCCAGGGGCAACCTCCCGGGATGGCTGAGGTTTCAGCTAATATCCAACTGCACGGCTCATCTGTCTCTGTGTGTGTCCCAATTACTGCTCATATCCGTGTTTCCCATATAGTTATAACTTTTGCATATTGCTAACAAAAGAACGTGTTGTCTTCTCGGAAATGGCATCAGTTTGGTAGGTTGCCTAAAATTCGAGTGCCCTGCTGGTCTGAAACACCACAGGGTGTACTCATTTCTATGAAACGGTCCCTGGGTCGGATTTTCAGAGATGGGCTGGAAAGAAATGCCTTGGGATTGGACTGGAATGAGAAGAACCCATGCTCAGGCTGTAATTCAACCTGAGCCTTCACCTCCCTCGTCCCAAGACCAAGTTCTCTCTACCCTACATCCTCCAGAGAAGGACTCAAACCCAGACGTGAAGCCCCGTAATGGCTTTGAAATTAAATAACTTTGCTGTCCTTTCTCAGCAGGGTTCGTACCTCCCAGCAGCATCTCCTGCAGCAAGCTGTCGATCCTGGCCACACCGAAGAGCTTCACGAACTGGACTTGCTCTATCATCTGCCAGGTGATGCTCTGCAGTGGGGGCAGCAGGAGGAGGATGTCGCTGAATCGGCCTCGGGAGTCGTACTGGCGATCGTTGATGTAGTCCTCCAGGTTGACCTGGACCTGGAAGCGCATGTTCTTCACCTTCCCAGGCTCGCTCAGGCCTTTGCAGTCTGGGAGGGGGAAAAAAATGAGGTTAATTGCTGAGCTGTGTAACCAGAAAGTGTTACCCTGTCAGTCGGGCTCTGTAGAGGGCAAAGGATGAGATGCCGATGATCCTCTGACAATTATCTCTCAGAGTCTCCAAGTTTATCTGACAGACTAGCATTGGGCTGCCGCTATTTTGTATCTCTCATGGAATAGGGAAACAGTATAGGGAATTTGAGGGAAAACAGTAAAAAAATAAGAGCTTGCTTCAGATGGATATGTCTAGTGACTGCCATGAGTGAAGAGGGAGCATTTAGAATTTGAACTATATTTGTCTTTCCAAGGAAATGGCCTGGATTTTCCACCTGGAAACTCTGAGTCCCAACTACTGCCACTAAATCCCTGCAGGTTTAGTGCCTGTCTGTTGCAAATACACCCACTGCGGCATCAGATTCTTGTCTTGATTTCCTGTCTTTGACCTGTGGGCGATCTGTTTTTCACGGACCACTGGTCCAGTTTTGCTTAATCATCAAGTAAATGTGCACTCTGGGTAGGATGAAGTGCCGGGATTTGCAGCTTTCCACTCCTGCTTTTCCTGCTACCTAAAACTGAGATTTCTGGCTCACTGCACCATTTCCTTCACTGTCTACAAAGAATCCACAAGCACCACATTTTAGAGACTGTCAGGCCAAGAGATTAGACAAAATAGTCAACAAATTGTTATATGTTAGTGTGTAACTCCATGGACATGCCTACTTTTTAGCATGAATGAATTTCACTTCCGTAGAGCTTCACACTTTCATTTTAGATGAAATCACAGCCCCTCACTGTCACAATGATCTGAAGCCTCAGCGAGATACTGATCAGCTGAGAAGGTAATTTGTCAAACTCAATTTAATAATGCGATCCTTATTCAGATTTGCAGCGGGCTCTTTGGTGAGCCGAAGTTCATGATGTTTGTAAAACTCCCGTATCATGATTTCAAATCAGCGGACACAGCAAAAAAATTAACTAATGGAAGGTGCTCTAATTTCTCCCTGCTAATAGATGCCAAAGACAAAAGGACATTGCTCTGGACTTGGGATTGTTCCCCCATCTCTTCTCCAAGCTACAGGGCAGAACACACTAAAGGCCCTGGAGTGTCGTACCAAGGGGGGTTTGTATGAGTGCTGCAGGCATGTAGAAACAGGAGTGTTTGGGGGGAACCTGGCCTGAGACAGAAACCCCTGTGTCTGTGGAATAAGACTACAGCAAAGGTTCAAAACAAGCTTTTGTTTCCCTCCCTGTGTTTGTTTCCCTGCTCTCCTCTCCAGCCTGTGCTGATCAGCCCTGCCCTCGGTCGGTGCTGGCTGCCAGCAAGATCCATTAAGAGACATCCTTGGTATTTCTGGGTACTCTGAACGGTCCAGATCTCTGTGGTTTTTAATGCTGCGCTCTGAACCCTGATGGATGCTCCACACTGCTGCTCAGTTGACTCACTTTGCTTATGCATAATTCACTCCAGGCATATATGTCCTTAACAGTCATCTCCTTCATTTCAGACTGATGGGTTTTCCTGAAGCCAAGCTACAGAAGCAACAAAACTCCTCTAAGGCCTGCAGAGTCTTGCACATCGGTCTGGCTGGAGTTAATTTGTGCTAAATTGTAAAGTCTTCAGGAATGGGTCACTTCAACACGTCCTTGATGCACTGCTAAGTATTGCTCATTACAGCAGAGGCAGGGGGATATGTAGAGCTGCTGCTGAGGGGTTTTCCTGCCGACTGGGGAGCCCTCAGCTCCTTTCCAAGACCCGTGCTTGGCAATCAGGAAGGAACCTTACCTGGATCAAAGAAGATGATGGCTTTAAGGCAAGCGTACTCATTGTCATCGATCTGGATGTCCCGCAAGGGCTTCACCAATTCGTCCAAGATTCTGGTGGCCACACGAGCGATTTCCAGTTCTGGGCAGTGCATTGGGATGATGAAGTCATTCCCTGGGGAGACAAGAGAAATTCCCCTCAGATTTTTGCTCTAGCTCTGTGGACACAGTCTCACCCAGAAGTTACCCCAAGGCACGGTGCCAGATAGTCCCAGTGCCCATGTGCAGGAGAATTCCAGAGTGCAGCTTCATACTCAGACTCGTGATTGAGAAGCAAGCCGTGAACCTCGTTCTTTGGTCCTTAATTATCTCATTTGCATATATCGGTGCACCCACACTGTACAAAAAGCCTGCTCCATGTTCTGCTCTGCTTTACCCTCTGTTATGCCTAGCATCTGTTTGCAAATGGTGTTGCATCTTTATTTTTGGTGTGATTTTTTTTAAACAAAGTTCTCCCTCCCTCTTTAATATGTAGCTTTCAAGGTCAGTATTCTCATTTTTACAAGAATAACCCCACCTGTGGTTTTGGTGGCAGAGAGATGCATGAAAAGGAAACACCTATTTGCACTATAAATTTTAATAGACCTTTCTGCTAAGTTTTTAAGCACAGATACCCAAATACCTCATTGCCTGTGTCCTGGCAATTTCAGTTACGAACACAAGGCAACACAGTTCAAGATGCCATTTAAATACTGGGGGGGTTTCTCATCTACAATTTTAAAGCAGTAAGGGAAAACTTGTAAAAGTCCCAGTGAATTTGCTTGCTCCTTTTTAAGCATCTCTAGAGACTTTCTCGAGCACTTAGTCTCAAGCCAGATGTGCAGAGAAGGTCTCAGGCAGGCAGGATACTTGGCAATAACTCGGGCATGTGAATTATAAAAGCAGGAGTGTATTTCAGTACTTTACCTAATAACAGAAAGTCAGTGTATGGTATGGACCGCTTGGCTACCCCGAGGAGCAGGTGTTCCCCTGCGTGGGCTCTGAGCAAGGCAACCTGGAGATGGCAGAGAAAAAAGAAACGATAATACATTTGAAAAGCAGAGAACGGTGAGCTGTTGCTGTTTAGATTAAGCCAAATTTGATGTTTGTTCTGGTATGTCAGATCTACAGATAAAGTACTATCAAGAGCTAGAAATTATTACTATATCTTCACTTTTCAAAGTGCTACGTTTATGGCAAGTTAAACAAAAAGTAGTTTTCAACTGAAGAGCAAAGAGGGGCTTGAGTAATTTGAGTTCTTAGGAAATAAATGACTTTTATATTCAACTATCAGGTGTCAACAAAGGGAAAACCAGTCCTTTTTGACTGGATCCTTGTGCATACTGAAGTGATCAACTCTATTACATTTCTGTGGATTTTGGCTGCTGGACTAATTTTGATTGTTCCCTTGTCCTTTATTATTCTCTCTCTCCTGCTAGTTTATTGCCCTGCACAGGGTGATTTATATATTACTGTCAGATTCTCCTGTTGAAAGATATGGCTGGGAATCCCTGTGGAAGGCGGTGGGTTTGCAGGGAAGAGGCATTTGTATTTTACCTGGTCGTCAAGTGGGAGCTCACAAAACGCCGGAATGTATTTTGCCCATTCAACCAGCACCAGAAGCTGCTGTTTCATGGATTCACACACATCGTTGATGGTTGCAACCTTCTTCATTGCGATGTCCGCGCTGTGCACCGGACTCAGCGATGAATACTGAAAGAGAATCAACCCGGTTGCGCTGGGACCAGTTCTGTGCTGTTTTATCACCCTTGATAGCAACGATTTATTGATAAGATGGAGTGCCTTCACAGACATTAACCTCCCCGGGTCACTGAGAAGACGCTTGCTCTTGTGCTTGAGCACTTACCGGCTCAGCGGTGAACGGTATCCCATCTACAGCCCATGGCGAAGCCTCCACGAGGTGGTGCTCGGTCCCAACAGACACCCCTCCCTCCTCCGCCTCCTTCCCCCTCTCCAGGCTGGCTCAGGACAAAATCTGATTGATATTCCCCTTCCTAGCAGTAGCCAGCAGCACTGGGTCTCAGCTTCCCATCAATCCCTTAAACCAGCCTAATGCATGAAATGCATCCAGCCTTTCTCCCCCAGGTAGCTGTCTGGGACACAAAAACACCCATTTCCATCTCTAAAGAGCTGCTTGAGGGGAGAGGGTTAAAACAATAATTTTTGAAAAGGAAGTGGACGCATTGCTGCATGTAATACGCAACATCTGGACCATGTGTTTCAGTGGAGAAAGGATATTTGCATAAGAATTTAAAGGACGCACAGGGTGAAATTCATCGTGGAGCATGAAATAAGAAAGCAATCAGCGTTAGCTGAAGACCAGCAATTTTATTAGCTTTCTTTTTCTCCCCTAAAATTGTTGCCCAGTAAAGAAGTTACAAGAAAAGATATAATTGACCATGACGGGAACATTATGTTTTGAGCAGGACAGTGTGCAGCAAGGAGGGATAAACTTCTGCTTGAAAGGCAATGAGTTTTTAGGGGTGCGGCTACAATTTAGGCTGGGGACAGAGGGGACCTGGGAGTCTGCTACATCCCTCAGCCCTTGGAATTTCAGCCTTGCATCTCACATGCCAAAAGCTGCATCTGCCACTTGCAGGACATGTTGTCTTGATAACACACCGAGGATTTTTACTGTCTGCTTTTGGATATCTTTAATGCGTTTTCTTCCCTGTGGCTTTGTGCAAGAGCCATCCAAAGGCAGAAAAAGATCCAGCCCCGGTTGGTTCAGTGAGTTCATAACCCCGTGTGGAATAGGTAAAGACCACGTACTTGTTTGGAGGGCTATCCCTGTGTTTCATACCTGCTGCGCCATGGCCTCAGCCTGAGTGAGCATGTTGATGGAGAGAGAGCCGTTGTCCTCGTAGCTGCTCCTGCGGATGCTGATCCTGTCGCGCTCATTCTGCACGGCTGAAACGAGAGCGAGCAGTGGTTGTGTTAGCCAGAAACTTCCCACACAACCCATGGCTGCTGTTACCTGCGGTCCCCAAACAGGAGTGGATGGGGCTTCAGTGCCTGCAGGACTCTCCACCCTTGTTGGATGCTGGAATAAGATTAAACATGTCCCTGGGGAGAGGAAAAGGCCACCGGAGAGGGACACAACCAAGCACGGGAGCAATGGTGGGTGATAGGGCAATTTGGCAGTCAGAGCCACATCTGTGGGATATTAGCTGGTCCCACTGGGTTTCATGCAGCTCAGGGTGGAGTCTGGGCATTTGATGTCGACCCTTTTCACTTGTGCAATGCACCCGTGGTGCTGGATCCTGGCCTCTGGTACCCTGTTTGCCATGTCTGCACTGAGGACCCCCCACCTAAGCTCCTGGTGCAGCAGGATGCTCTTGAGGTCGCATCTCATCTTACGGCACCACTGGAAAAACCATCCTCTGATCCCACCTCAAAGCAGCCTTGGAATGTCCCCTGCCCCTGAAGCATGGCAGGTGGTGGTATCAGGGGACATCTCCACCACTCACGGGGAGCAGGAAGCATCACCCCATTAAGGAAGCTCCAAAGAAAGAAGGCAAGCTTAAATTTGCCGATCCCACCTTAAAACCATTCCCTCAGCCTTGCCCATCACACTGCTGATTGCAATGAGCCTGTAACCCTGATGGCAATGCCAGCACACAGCGAAGGGAACAAACCAAGCCGGGGTTTGTCACCAGCTCTGCTGGCACCCTGTGCAAATCGATGCTGCAAATCAGTTCGGAGTGTCCTGTTTAATAACAGCGACACAAGGCACATTGGACACACTGTTGTGACCACAGCAGGGTGAAGATCAGCCCTGGGCTTTTTGCAAACAGAAAGGTATGGCCTTGCCATGGTGAATTAGAAAAAAAGCGCTGGTTTTCTGAGGCCCATGCCACCCTTTAAACCATCCTTTTCCCTGAAGCGCAAGCCACATCTAACCCCATGCTCCATCAACCCCGCGTGGTGAACATAAGGGATTTCTTGCACTTCAGCAGCTTATCCTTGCAACATAGGCTCCAAGAACTGACTCGCCTCCACTACAGCCATCGAGTAAAACAGCAGCAGAGAAAAAAAAAAAGCAGAATTTAGACTTAGTCCAACCTTGTTTTCAGTGTTAGTTTCTCCCCCGAGCCCTATTGCCTCCGTCCAGCAGCAAAGAAGCCCACATGGGGCTGGAGGAAGGAGCCTGAACGCAGGCTCAGCGCTTTCCCGACAGCTCGTACATCTTGGCTGCGAACAGCTCGGAAAGGCCACTGTCACGTCCTTAAAGCAGAGGGAGCAGGAAGATTTAGCATGTGGTGATAATGCAGCACATCCCTCCTCCTTCATACAGCAATTCCATGCTCCTTTTGGTTTTATTTAAAGGGAATGACTCAGGCAAAGCTGTCAAAGCACGACTCACTCTCTGCGTTAACCCCTTGGATGTGAAACAGTGCTGTTTTGTCTCAAAAGCGGCCGCTGGAGAAGATTTTTCCAGAGAAGACTTTTTTTTTTTTTTTTGCAGGGTCAGAAAACCATTTTGCCATCACTCTTTTGAGACTTTACCTTGCTGCTGGGCCTTGCTTTAGGGGAAACATCGCTCTTTGCACGGGTCATGTTTCTCAGAATTCCTGCAAAGGAGGAGACGTGGGCACCGTTTCGCACCCAGGGTGGGAAGGGTTTGGGGTTCTTTTGTCAGCCCAGGTCCAGCCATTGCTCTGGTTTCTTAACCAGCCTCTGATGAGAGGCCAACAAAGTGAAAGGGCAGAAAACAAGCAGCAGTGACAAAAATCAATATCCGTTGTTATCGGCAGGAGCGTAGTATTTCTTTTCCAGGCTTTGGGGCTCAGCTTTGCTGTCAGTCGGGACCCGCTCGCTGCTGAGACGGATGTGCTTCTGGGGAGGGATGCTGGGCGTCCAGCCACCAAAGGGATTCTGCACCTCGGAGCCCACCTTGTCTGAATGGCTGCAAGGGGTTGGATGGGTCCATCAATTTGTAAAAGATGCAAAACACATAGGTATTACAGAATCACAGAATCACAGAATGGCAGGGGTTGGAAGGGACCTCTGGAAATCATCTAGTCCAAAACCCCTGCCAGAGCAGGGTCACCCAGAGGAGGTTTTGAATGTCTCCAGGGATGGAGGCTTCACGACCTCTCTGGGCAGCCTGTGACAGTGCTCTGCCACCCGGAAAGTAAAGAAGTTCCTCCTCATGTTGAGATGGAACTTCCTGTGGTCGAGTTTGTGCCTGTTACCTCTTGTCCTGTCGCTGGGCACCACTGAAAAGAGCCTGGCCCCATCCTCCTGACACCCACCCATTAAGTATTTACAAGCGTTGGTAAGATCCCCCTTCAGTCGTCTTTTTTCCAGACTAAAAAGACACAAATCCCTCAGCCTTTCTTCATAAGAGAGGTGTTCCAGTCCCCTCATCATCTCGGTAGCCCTTTGCTGTAGCTTTTCAGGCGATGGATGCTACGCAGAGGCAATTAGACAGCAATTTAGAGAAAAAAAAAACTACAGTCCTTGGGAAGCTCTGCTAACCCTTAGACAGCAGCATACATTACCCTGTGCATGTGGGGGGGCTGGAAAAGGCTGTTCAGCTGGGGATCCCCACCAGTCTGAAGGTGAAGGTGGTTATAGGAACCATAATCTACGACTAATCTTCAGAACAGATTAACCCTTCACAACAGAAAGACGAGAAGCAACATCCAGCACTGAGTAAAGACAAGCCCGCCCGACTCCATGTCATCGTTGATGTCCTTGGAAAGTCCCCACCCAACCCTCTACACCTCCTTTCATATCAGATGCCCCCCCATGTAGATCTCTGGGGGTGATGGGGCTCTTTTTGCTCGCTTACAGAAAAAGGTACAAATTTTGCCATCCCAACTGAGTTACACACCTTATTTGTTAATATGTTAAGTCCTACAAACCTCGGCAGACCTGGTCCTAGTCCCTGATGACAGACTCCTTTAAGAAGCTTCAGCCTGTTTTTCTCCTGGGTCCTTTTATGGCACATATTTCAGTGCTTCCCTCACGCTCTGATAAGCTCAATCTCCCGGTGTAAGTGGATGGTACAGACCGACTTTCTCAAGGTGATTTGGGTGTTATCGCTGAAAGTACCCAAGATGCGATGGAATTAGATACAAAAAGGAGTTAATGTTTTACCTGCCACAAAATTAATCTATTGCTGTGTGGTAATTATATTGCTATATTTATTGTGCTTGTAAAAGGGAAGGGATAGGTCACTTGTGGTGAGGCATCGGCAGCGAGCGCTCGGGGGCGGGGGGGTTGCTGGCGCTGAGGGTGCCCAGGGTCGGACATGATCTTGGCTTTGCAGCCAATAAAACTCAGCAAACTCGCAGGCAGGTCTAAAATCCCAGTGCTGGATCCCACTGTCTCCCAGGGAATACTATTTCCAGTATACGCCTGGCAAAACTTTGTTCGCCCGTTTTTTTTTTCTCTAATCCTGCCCTCTGCACAGCAGCACTCCAGTTCCCAAAGCCAGGAAATGCTGGGAAGGGTCACTGCAGCCCCGCACGAGGGGACGTCAGTGGAAGCGAGTCCCTGCGATGCTGCCGGCCAGGGACAGCATGGCCCCAACCTGGGTTTTCCCTCAGGGAAAGCGGAGAGAGGGCAGGACAGTGCCTGGTGTCTCCCTCCGGGGAGTTGGCCGCCGCTACGGCATGTCCTGACTGTGGGAAGCGGATGGGAGAACAAACATATTCTCCATCTGACGCAGAGGAGCCATCGGAGGGGTTTTGTCACCCTTTTTTGCCAGGAGCGCCCCAGGGCTGCGGGCAGCCGGGCAGGCTGCGGAGCACGTGCGGCGGCCCTTGAGCAAACAGCGGCGTGTTTGTGAGATTGCAACAAACCCCCGTTTCCCAAACATTTTGTCCTTGCTGCCTTGCCACACAGGCACAGGGCATGTGACGAGGACCCTCCGGGGAGTCCAGTAAATATGGGCACGGGCACTGGTTGGAAGGGGACGGCAGCAAACCAGTAACTTTCCATGGTAACTGCAGAAGTTAAAGCCCTGCCTTCATGGGAGTTGCCGTTTCCGTTATTATTCCACTAAACCCATCCTTATTTAATGCTGATGGGGCTGGAAATGTATGAATAAATGGCATAAAGAGAGAGCAGGAGGAGGGAGGTGCGAGTGCCCCAGCACTCACGGTGTTTCTGTCTCCACCGACAGATTTACCCTTTCTGCTGCCTGGTAAACTTCTATGCACAAATGATTATTTTACCAAAATACTTCTGATTTTGTAGGTGTGGTATATTTTATTTGCAAATAAATCCCAATGGTACGTGCACATTTAATCCTTTCATGGGCTTCAGGCCTGATTTATGACTGTCTCACAGTAGGGAAGATCCTTTAACTTTTCCATCCACCTTTGCAATAAACTGCAGCCCCAGAAAAAGCTGGCAGAAGAGGTGCAAACAAAAGGTATGAAACAAGACAGAGGTCCTGTGAAACACTAATAAAACTGTCCTATAAACCTGTCCAAATTAACAAAAATAAATAAAAAATAACCTCAAATCCTCCCACTGTGTTGTGGCTGTAAGTGACAACAATAATTCTTTTTACATCTGCATAAAACTGAAGGAGTTCATATACGTTCACAAATTACCTTAAAGGAGATGAGAGGTTAAATATTAACCCCTCTTTTTTTCCTGCCAGCAAACTGAATCCTGACAGTGCAGTGCTGGCCTTTCAAAAGGCTCCCAGATTTTCAGACACCTAACTCCATGTGAGTAGATGACCTGGCTCGCTTGAAAAATCACACCCTGCTAATTTATTCAAGGTTAAATATGATCTCAGTGAGACGCTAAAAATAGTATCCTGCTGTTTTCTTTGGGTGTTTAAGTATCTAGTGCATTCCTCAACCACTGATGCTGTAGCAACCAAAAACCTGTCCACCTGCCCGGCAGCATTGTGCAAAACAATAGAAATCGAACCTTCTCCTGTGCAAAGAGAGAAAATCAGAGAGAATAGCCAGAAAATCCCCGAAACACCCAGATCACCCTGTGGTACAGTCCCAGCCTTAACCACAACGCAAGAATAAAGGAGTGAATCTCCTGTGAAAATCTTAAATCCTGATCATAGTGGCGTTTCAGGAGACAAGAAGGGGTTTGTGTTCAAGCGAGCCTTTTCTTCTCCCTTTGTCCCAACTTTAATGACTGTTTACTCGTAGTTATTAAAGTGAATTATTGATACCAAAAATGTAATTGGGGTAGGAGTGTTTCTGAATGAGCTAATTTCTAAGAAATCTGGGGACTGGACTTTCCACAAGGATCAAGTTTTGGCCCTTTCTTGCTCTCACTGGCGCCAATGGAGCCTGGATCCCATCTCAATGCACAAGCCTGGCGTCAGCGGGCTTATGCGTGGGACAGTCCTGGTCCTTTCCGAAAGCAGGATCAAATTGAGAGTGCACAAATAAGACAATCTGAAGGACCCTACTGATGCTTTTCTCAACCTCTGCCCAGCTGCCCCAACCCCCTAGAGAACCTATAGCCTGTGCTGAGCCCCTCAGCCCTGCACCTACGCTGCTGCCCCTATAGACAGCCAGCTTAAAGCTAGCTCCTGGTATTTGCATCCTATGGCTTTTTCGTTAGGCAGAAATTTCCCTTCTACGGGCGAGATAATATGGCTCCTATATATATAGATATATAGGAGATACATAGCTCCTATCTATCTATTTATCTATCTACCTATCTATCCATATATATATACACATATACATATACCTGTTGGATAATATAGACAAACCAATAGAAATTATCTAGTGGATAATTTCTTATCCGCTAGAATTGTTTCCCAAATGGAAAAAAAAAAAAAGACAAAAAGAAAGATCCAAATGTGTCACATCATGGCTTATAGCACAGGAAGGTTGGAAAAAAAAAATATCACTCTGTATCCAAAATTCCAGTTTATCAGTTAGTTTTGCTGGGGAACAGCAAGTTTTCCGATATTGCACATACCCTCATCAAGCAGTGGGTTGGTGGGGAGCAGGTGAGGGTGACACATCCCTGCCAACCCCACCCCAGGTGTATTGTCACAGACAGGCTGGGAAAAGGATCGTCTCCATCTTCTTCCCCTCTGTGGTGAATAAACAATGCTGTTACACCACCCTGGAAAGTCTGATTGCTATTATACGGGCTGGCTGAAAAGTGGTGTGCCAGAGAATGAGCGTGACAAACTCTTGCATGCCAGTGCTGGGACAACGGGACACACTGAGCTGTGGAGCTGTGGCCTCCCAACGTGAATTGGTGCATGCCACCAAAAAAACAATGCACAAGCATTTGTATCATCCTCCTACCGCTCTATCCCAAGACATGGCTTCTCTTTTTCCCCTAACGCTTCGCAACACTGTTTAATATTAATCTAGAACCCCCCTAAAGCAAATAATTGCGTTCTTTTTGTGCACACAATTGTGCAAGAAAATTTCTTTCACCGTCCTGCACACAAGCTTTGGATACAGGTCTGGTCAGCTAAGCTAATTTCTGCAAAGCAGTTGCTCAAGGTGCTTTAAAATCTTCCTTACCAAACACATGAGCAGTTTGTGAGCACACAGAACCTGACTGTGCACTCATAAAATAGTTTCAAAGAATGTGACTATGTGGAACTCAAAATGAGTCATCTTCCATCAAGCTGCAATCAATAATGAAGGCATGAGCCAAGGTTTTATAACTTTTACCATAAACCCAATAAAAATCATGCTTCAGCTCAACGAATGGAGCTGATAACCATATTTCAGCCTTTCCAAGCTGCAGAGATTGCTGCATTGGCAATTGTCTCCACCCCCATCTAGAACTGATGAGATATGCTTCGGTTTGGTCTCTACGATTTTGAGGGCTATTTTTTTTCCATCTGCTGTATTTAGTCCATTTCCCCTAAATTAAACCAGCAGGCATTTTTGCTACATGCATGACCTATGCCAAATTGCAAGACACCCTTGTTCTCCAGGAAAACACATGGTCAGAAGGTTGGAAAGATTTTTTCATCACCAGTGAAATCTTACGAATTACCAGAAATCAGTGACAAATTTCCCCTTGGTTTCAGTGGGACCGTGATTTCACCCCTTGGGTAAGAGGTGTTTAACTCAGTGGCATGGAAAGAAACTCTCGAATTCCTTTCTTGCTCCCTGACCCATTAGCTGTTTGTGGGTTGGAAAACAGCACAAATGAAGGGTGAAGAGTGCTGAAACCATCACCCAACTACCTGCACATCAGGGGGGTGTACCGTCTGTTGGGTGTACCGTCTGTTGTGGGTTGGGCCCCCATTTTGCCAAGCACTTGGTGTACAAACACAGTCTCCGTTCAGAAAGTTTGGACTGAGTAAAACAGTATCATCCATGCTCTACCACTATGCAAACACTGAACGATCAGAGCTCAGAAATGCTATGATAGGTCCCAAACTTCCCCAGGGAAGCTGGCTGTAGGGAAGTAAGGCATCATTTAATACAAGTGGTTTTTTTCTCTTGCTTATTATTAGGCACTGTAACACTTAATATTTCCTTTGGTGCATTGGAAGGGCACTTCCCAATGGTCACTGGTACCCAAATGCTCTACAATGCCCCATCATACAGCCAGTGCGAAGTACAACAAAAGGCATCAGCCAACACCGGATTGGCCCTTCAGTACTAGTGCTAATTGTGGCTCTATAGTCATGCTACAGCCACCAGGAAGGCAGCAGTACCAAAGGGTTTGACTCTTGACCCAGGTCCCAGCTCAGTGGACACATGAGCTGGCTGCCTCCTGGAGTGCTGCCTGTGTGCTCAGTGCCACGGAGGAGCAGCTCTCGTGCCGTAAAGCACCGTGTTCAGGCTGTACCTTGCCCTAAGGGTTGCATCAAGCTACAGGAGCATCAGCCAAGTCAACCACCAAACGTCACCCTGCAGTAGTCACCTGTTGGCATTTATGAGATTGAGGATGGCAGGTCCTCTCTGAGATTGTGACCGCTGGGATTAGGAGCTGCACTAGCAGGTACGTAGTAAGGGAATTGCTGTTGTGAAGCACTTAGGGACCAACTAAACCCTGAGGGAAGCCCATCCCTTTCCCAGTACAAAAGTATCCCAGAGACCAGCCTCCCAGGATGGGTGAATACTGTCACAAGGCTCTAACTGAAATTCTTATCTGATAAGACAGGAAATGGTGCTTTCAGCTTCAACAACAAGAAATCTCTCACTGCGATACATGAGCATCGTTTCCCCCGGCCAGTGCTGCTGCTGCTCTCCACCATGCTTTGCGGTGGGAGTAGAGCCAGAGGCAGCAACAGGCAGTTTTGAAATGTCTGTTTGCACCTACCTTCTTTCTTCATGCCAGCTCTGAAGCACTTCTTCAGCCTGCAGTACCTGCACTGGTTCCTCTTGTCTTTGTCTATCACACACTGTCGGCTGAACCTGGGGAGGTGGGAAATAAAACATGGAGCAACCAGCCCGGCATCTGTTCCCCACTCACCCTGACCAGCCCCAAATACATCCCCAGACCTCACTGAGCTACACGTTGCCTGAACCCAGAGAAGCGCCAAAGGTTTGCAAGAAATGGATTGAATCAATGTTGGCTTGGCCCAGTTCCTCATCTTCCCCACCACTGTTCCTGCCAGCTGAGAGCGCAGCGATTTCAGACCACCCACCCAGCGAGGACTGTGATGGTTTTGGCTGTGAAAGCGTGACTGTGACTCAAGTTGTGCCGGTATCTGGCAGTGTAGGAACTCCATCTCCCACTTTCAAACAGTTATTGGGTGTTGGGTGCTGGAGCTCATTTGATCCTGCTTGTTAACACTACCCTGCTTTGCGTAGAATAATTACACTATGGACCACAAGCCCTTTTGTGTCTGCAGCCTAGTTTTGAGGCACGTGGCCTGCCAATTCCTATTCACTTCAACGGGGGATTTATGAATCTATGTGCTGTTCAAGGGGCGGCCCACGTAGACTTGGCAGCTCTTGCCATGGTGGGTGAAATGAAGGAAGGGGAATCTGCCACGTAGAGAGGAGACGACGTGGGTTGCTCCAGGACCATCATTAGGTTGTAAAAGCTGAGGCAGTTTCCCAGACTGGTAAAAAGCCAAAGGTACAAAGGGCCGAAGACTTTCCGAGGAATTCATGTCTGCGATAAACAAGAGAGCTCCGAGCTGGGCTAAATACAGCACGGCTCACCAAATAAGGATTTGCAGACAAGCAAGCATTCGCCATTTGCTTGGCTTCAATGCTGTGGATCTTCCCTGAGCTGCCAAATATCACAGAGATTCACGGATTCTCGGGGAGGGGCAACACCTCTGGTCCCAGGAGACTGAGAGCTGAAATTTCAAAGGAACCAGTGGTAGCTGTTGCTCACTCCTTCAGGGATCCCACGGTTCCTGGGATGGGCACCATGCGGGTGAACACTGCTGTCACCCCAGGTCTCTTTCATGGCTGGTGTGTCCTGGAGTGATAAGGACCCCAGGAGCATTTTGGACAAACAGGGTGACTCGTGTTACAAAAATTTGGAACGCCCCTAAAGGAGGAAGAGCTCTGGAACAGAAAGAAAACTTCCAGGTTTTAATTAGACATGAAGGGCTTGAGTGCATTTGGGTTTTTTTCTCCCGTCCTCCTGTGCTAAAATAAACACCATTTTTCTAAGGTCAACCAAGATAGCTGCTGTTTAATTTATAGCCTCTCCCTGGTAACAAAAAAAAAAAAAAATATCTCAAATGTATACCTGGGTGCCAAAGGGGATGTGAATCACCGCTGGTCCATGCTAGGTTCTCCGAATGATTGTAAAATCATCAGTGATATGTCAGTGCACATAGTTTAATGTATTTCAAAGCAAAACCGGAGAAGCTGTGGGGGAGGTGGAGTCTTTGGAGGTGACAAGTTCTTGGATGCTTGTTGCTTTTTACCACAAAAATCCAGAGGGACTGCATTTGACATGAAATCTCTGGAGCTTTGGTCCTTTGCCACCTTGGCTTTCCCTTGCTGGGCTGTCACAAGGTCATGGTGTCACTCCACCCCCAGAATCTGTACTTACGTATTATACACACCAGTCAAACCTCAGGTCTGTAAGTCTCCCTTGATTTACACTGTGAGGAAAGCAGTGACAGTGAACTTGCCAAATGGATTGCTCAGTGCCACAAAAGGTGTCAGGGTTCAAGATGAGACAGGACTTAGTTTAATCCTTGACTTCCTGTCCTCCGGCCATAAAAGAAACCCTGCAGTATTACTCTTAGCATTCATGGCATGGTGATTCGGCATTTGGGATAGGGGCCCCAGCATACAACCTGTTCTCTACCCCAAATTATTTACAGCGTCGATAATTTGTATTTATTTATTGCAGATATGGCAGGTACCTGCAGGAATAGACATGGTTCTTGCGGACACTCCTCCTGAAGAAGCCTTTGCAGCCGTCGCAGCTGGATGCTCCATAGTGTTTGCCGGTCGCCCGGTCCCCGCAGATGGAGCAGAGGGAGCTGATGCCATTGGTGAGCAGGTTGGTGTTTGCTGATTCGGCTGTGATGGCCTCTGCGGGCAGAGAACAGGGACCATTAGACCTCTCTGTGATGGAAACCAGAATCGGCTGACAGCAAGTTGATTTTTTGACGCAAAGCGAGGACTGACCCAGCCCCACACACGTGTGCACATGTAGTATGTGTTGCTAGTAAAGCCTCCAGATTGATGGTCATGCTCTTCTCAAACTCACCTGAAAGTAACTCACTCGCTTTGTTTCTGATTTGGTGCTTTCCTTTGCCTCAGTGAACAGAGAGATTTCAAAAGCTGCATAACCCAACATGCTCATGAGGATTTAACAATTACCACTACTTTTCTTGACAGACGCGGAGAAACCTTACCTGGATGTGAGATATATGCTTTTGAGGGATGGGGAGCCACCTCCTCAGTTAGACACCTGGAGAATGTGGTTCAAAGCTGGTGCCCACAGCAGACAAAGGAAAGAACATCATTAACTTGAAAAAAACAGAAAGCAGAGAAGGGACAGCAGAGGCAGGAAGGATGGACTACTTCATGCACATGACAGGGGTGTTGGAGATAAAAGGCTGCTCTTGAGAGGTCCTCTGGAGCTGGAAGACAGAGACAGCAGCTCCCACAGGGGTCACTTTAGTTCTCTTAAGTCTGGTTCCTGCTCTAAACTACCCTTTGAAGAGGCTCATCGCTTTCCACTGGAAAGCAATAGAGGAGTGCAGGAAGATCGACCTTCTAAATTAGGGACCTAAAATAGGTCATATGAATGCCCTCTGTCATGTCCTCCATTTGTACCCACTTATTTGAGGCAGGAATAGCTCTGCCCCTGCCTGGCCTGTGTATACACTGATGAAAACTCCCCTTTAAACTTCTCCCTTGGCCTTAACCACCAGACTCGCTGTCCTCTTAATCCTCCTAATTTGAGGCAGAGCTTGGGGAAGAAAAA
>VYZM01017854.1:419370-431291 GCA_013398915.1 Dromas ardeola | reverse complement strand
AAAAAAAAAGGGAAAACAAAAAAAAAGGAGGCACTCGAGGAGACGCAGATGACAGTGTTTACATCTCGCCGAGAGGAGGAATGTTTGTGGAGTCTGTCCTGACCTGGGCACTTGCTGCAGGACGGTTTTATGAATTTATCGCACCTCTGGGAGATATGTTCTTCGCTCCAGGGGAGCCGATCTCGTGCTACAGTGACCTCAGCAAAGTCTCTGGGACAAGACACGTCCTGCCTCGCAGAAGAGACGGGCGGTGATGAGAAAAGCTCAATGCTGTTAGCATTGAGCAATGACAAATCTTAGAGAAAATTTCTCAAAGGGGAGGACTGGTGTCTGATCTGGACTGTCTAGAGAAAGTTTTCTAATGCATAATGCATAAAAATAGCTTTGGGTAATCCACACACAACATGTATATACAGAGAGAGAGAGAAGGCTATTTTTGTATAGGAATACACATCAAAAATTTATAGCGAAAATATTTGCTATGCAATGAAAATTGTAATCAAAAGCCAAAAAAGAAATAGCCAGTAAAGCTTTAGTTTTTCAAAAACTGAAAAGTATTTTAGCTAAGGCTAAGAATAAAACCTTTTTTAGCTATGACTTCACAAATGTAAAGGTCAGACTTCTTCCACCTCCTCAAAAAAACCCTTTTGATCTATATTTCACCTTCCAACGTATGGATGAATAAACAAGTAGGTTGTAGCAAGATGGGAGCAACAAGACAAGAAAGAATGACAGCATCAAAATCATTCCCAGGTCATGACAGGAACTGAGATTTACCTGCTCCCAAAATCCGTGTAAGATTCTCCCAGCACTGACATTTGTCAGCAAGTGGCACTTGGGTCCTTTGGGAACATTGTCTGCATCAGAGGTGCTTAATGGTAATTTACATTGATTTTTAGGTTTTTTTTTTTACATTGATTCTTCATTTTATTTTGCTTGATAACTCGGTATTAAATGAGCTGTACTAGAATATTCCTTCGAGGGTAACCGTACTGCTAAACATTCATGCATCTGTTGCTCCATTTATTTTTTTTTTGAAGGAAACATGACCATAAACAAATGCATGGAGTGTGCTGTATTCCATTAAAAAAATTGCACAACAAAAATAAAGATAAGAAGGCCAATTTTCTCTTCGCTCCACTCATGCTCTCTCTACTGACTTCAGAGGAATCAAGCCAAGGTCATACAGTTTGGGTCTCAAACGGACCATTCATCCTGGGTCCGGATTGCAAAAGGTTCCCTGATGCTGGAAAGCTCTTACTCACCAGAGAGGATTAGTTTCCCCTCACGTGAGTAGGATATACAAGGGGCTGCTTGCTGGTATAAGGAAGAAATTAATAGTCTGATCTTAAACCAAGTATTACTGGAGGAAGGACTGTCAGCACTGAGCATGTGAGGCTCCATAAAAGTTAGCAAACCAAATTTTGTCCTCGCTTGTGCCCACGAAAACACAGACAAGCCCATGGGCTACAGCTGAGTGTGGTGGCTCTATGTTAGAGCAGATACATAGCTGAAAGCTCAGTCCCTGTTAGGTAGCCACGTGTCCTTTTCAGCTTGGTTGGAGGTGAACAGAAATTAAAAAAAAAAAGAAAAGGAAAGCCTTAATCCAGTATGCATATGTTAATTATGATTAATTTTAATTACAAAATCCTGTCACCAACTAATGATGAATTCCAAATGAGAATTAGCTCAGAGAAGAGCAAAGGCATAGCTAATATCGTGTGCATCAGAAGGCTGTTTCAACGGGGCTTTCAAACCTACCCAGTTTTGGGGAACGTCTGGGTTTTCCCTGGACTGATCACTGCTAGGAAAGGCAGCGGAAAGCCAGGATCCCTGCCAGCACAGTCACCTGCCTGTCAAATCACCTGAAAACTGTAGACTGTTTGCTTCGGCCCTGCCTGACACAAGGCGATAACCTGCTCAGAGCTTCATCTCACATGTTGTGCCTTTCTAGAGGGGTTGCCACCTGGAGCTCAGCGCCGCGCTGAGATGGGCTCGAGGGCTGCTAGGATGGATCTGGTCAGAGCCCAGCTGGCTCACAACAACTGAAACAAGCTCACAACTGTCCTCACCACCCTGGAGAGAGATGCTGAGTGATGCGTACCAGTCTCTCATCACCGTGGTATAACAGAACAGCTCCTAAGCCATGCCACAGTGCCTCTGAAATCTCTCCTGGAGAGTTGCAACTGATGACATTCTCCAAGAAGAAACCATAACTCCTCTTGACCTTGTGTGGGTCCCAGGCTGAGCTGAAGACCTGTGGTTGTGGCCAGATTCCTCACTAGGACTGTCCTGGACATTCATTGGCAGAAAAATCTGAAGTTTCAAGCACCTTTTGCGAGTCATATATAAGCAGCGTGTGGATTAGGAACTACAGTCTACCCAAAGCTGATGAAAGTATTCCAGTGGCTTCACCAGCTTTAGGGTCAACCAAGCTCGCAACCAAAATGCATATAGTTTTTGTTACCTGCTGTCTCTGTATATAAGTCACTACTTAATCACTACAGAGCTGAAATCAAGATGCCAGGTTTTACAGTGATAAGAAATTACAGTAACGATGGTCTCTGCACAATACCTGACCACTGCAGACCTCTTTGCTGCTTTTCCTTTCAGTTATGTTTGTGGCTACATCTCTTCTAGATGCACATTGTATAAGAGAAGTACCTTGCAATACTTTCCAGAATGGCTTTTGCACTTATCTACCCAGAAATCCAAGCCAGTTTTGGCTCGTGGCTCTGGTGCACAATAAGCTGCAGCTAACAAATCCCCAAATTACATGTGCTGGGCTAGAATGTGAGGAGATCATAAATGCAGGTTTCAGGGCGTACACATGCAGTCGAACTTGGTGGCCATCTCCAGCATTGCGAAACCTGTGCATACAAATGTAGGGCTGAAGGGGGGCTAGCACTGAAGCCCTGACCATGTGCAGGTCAACCGCTTTCTACATCAGCTTTTAGCAAACAGACAGGGAGTTTTTGATTTAGTGTTCCCAAATCCTACGGTAACAATGATGAAGAGGTCAGCCAGAATGGCCAGAGCTCCTCGCAAGCACGTGTGCAGCTTGTGGGGTGGTCAGGCACTCTCAAAATATCTTTGATGGCTTTTTTAAGACCTGAATTGGGTTAGACTGCAGCGGGGCTGGGAACGGTGTTTCGTCAATGTTGTGCCCAAGTCCCAAGGATCAGCGTGGAGTTTGAGTGCTGAGATGGGAAACCGAGCGCCACCATGAGAGAAAGTGTTTGCCGACACTCAACTAAAGAATTAGTGCAATATTTCAATAATGCTTCATATTTTAAGCAAAGTGACAACTCTGACAAGAGCGTGAGGAAATGGGTATTAACAGCACATAAAAACCAAGTGAGAACATGGCTTGCAATGCCAGCCAAGGTAAAGGAAACAAGTTTGTACAGAATGGGAAAATTGCTGCAGTTACAACACTTATTTTATAAAGGAAAGAGAGGATTAGCATTCATTTTTGTTCATTTCCTTTTGCCATTCTTTCTATATAAAACAGACAATTTTTTATACTCCTCCTCCACTCCCATAATGGATTCTACTCTTTATCTTGAACTCGTCTCAAAATACTCGACAAATTATGAGCTACTTAAAGGTGGTAAACCCAAAATATATATCTCGGCAAATCTCAAAATGATAGCAGCTTCCTGAAGCAGAAAGCTTGGCACCGGAAGTGCTCCACATCATTAATCAACCCAAAATGTTGATGAAATAATATTCCAAAGAAGGAAACAGTTGGTTTTAAGAAAGCACGACCTTATTTGAAAATACTCAAAATTTTCACTTTAAGAATTGTTCAGAATGTAAGAAACAATCTTGAGTCCAGTAAAATAAATATTGCACCCCTTCCTGTTCATATTTATACAGAGGGCAAAACTGCCATTACATTTAGTAGGGGAAATAATACAGAATAATCTTACACAGTGGGAAAGATACGATTTAAAACAGCGCAGTATAACTTGAAAAATTACCTAAAATGAGATTATTCCTTGATTCTAACAACTTTGAAAATATTTCAGAAACTATAGAGTATCTACGTGAACTGCTATTTTGGGTTACTTATAGGAACTGAACTCAGCTGATTAGCAATATACTTCCATGCATGGACATTTCAGGTCTTTTTGGAAGTTATTTTTACAAACTATAGAAGAGGACACTTACCCAAGACAAACAAGCTAATTTCAAAACAGCTAGTTCCTGAGAGAACCAGTTACTCATTAACAGCTAGACAAATAACGCAATACTGATCTAGATAAACTGCAGAAAAAAACTCAACCTGTCAGTTCCACTGCACGAAACAACAGAGAGCCCCAAACAGGTTTTGGAGTTAATTTGCAAAATTATATTGAATTTTGAGGAAACTTGCACCACTCCAAAAAGTAAAAAATATCTTGCTGTTCAGCAGCAAGTGGCAAAGAGAAACATCTGTGTTAAATAACATTTCTGGAGTAGGATGGCAGATGGAAACCTTTCTGCAAGAATAAGAAATAAGATCCAGTCTAACTGGAGCTGGCAAAAAAAAAAAAAATATTGAAAATCCTTTATTTGGGGACAGACGGAGCTTTCTTTGAAGTCAAATTAAATTCAAATTTCTTTGGGCCTTTTAACTTTACGTGTCTCCTGACATCCCTCCATGTCCCACCACAATAATAAGTCCAATCATTTTGTATTGTAGACAATAGCCCTACTGAAACTCGGATTTTTTTTTTATGAGTCAGCTAATGAGCAAACGTGAGACCCTGAAAATCCCATCTTAATTTCACTAAGCTTCTTAACAAATTAAATGAAATGCTACCAAAACTCTCCAAAGGCATTGCTAAAGTTGGAATCTCTTTCGGTTACACGATTGGTTTCATGCTATATGACTAAAATGTCCTTTATTTTTCACACAGTGAAGAGTTAATTTAACAGAAAAGTGTTTGTTTACGTCAGAGTACTTTTGACTACTCAAAACCTAAATAGCACGTAATACACTTTATTTCTGTGAACAAAGCGGAAGTCTTTGCACATAAACACTCACACCTCGCAGCCAAGTTCTTTGTGTGCTGTAAAGGCTTTTAGACACTCTTCGTAGCCAGAAAAAAAATATAAGGGGAGTAACAACTTGAATATTGCTTCTCAATTTAAGTTAAATTGTGCCCAGTTGGGCACATGGTGTATTGTCTGAGTAATAGACAAATGACGTTTAAGATTACTTTTTTTTCCAGGGAGTAAATATGGACCTAAGCCATATATGGGGATGAAACACACATTTTAAGGAAGAAATATTAGTAATAACTCCTCACGTAAGTCATACAGGGGGACAAACCTATAGCATGCCATCAGGAGCTCCACCAACATTTACAATAGCTTGTGGGCTCTTCAGGACATGACGCTCAGCCCGCCAAGGAAAAGAATAACTCAAAATAGGACTGGCAAGTGAAGGGGTCATGTTTCAGCCCAAACATAATGGCAAACGCAACACAAGTTGACAGGTCAGCTGCTTAAATGTTCCCCCTTCCACCCTTTGCCCCACACCTCCTACCTGCCTCTCCTGGGTGTTCAGCTTTATAACAAAGGTAGTGGAGGTTATTCAAGAGGAAGCAAACAGAAATCTCACCAGTGTTATTTGGGAGCACGCGAAGGTTGTCAAATTCCAGCATGGTATAAGACGAGTCCAAGGAGTCGACATAATCTGGCATATCCATGTCCATGATGGACTGACAAAGCTTCATTATTACTTGTCAACAGCGAGGGAAGCAGCAAAAAACAGCCCTGCTGTCAATCACGGCCAAGGTTTCCTCCACAAAGAGAGACACCCCAGCCCTTGCGATGACAAATCATTACCCAGCTCTGCCCGCAGTCCCCTCCCCGTGCCAGGAGAGAAGGGCCGAAGCCGTTCCCTCTCGCGCACGCAGTCCCCTCCCTTCCCGGGGTGCATCTGTGCACTCTCGGGTCCTGATAATATGTTGTAGATAAGGTCTAGACTCAAACGACTTGGATTGCATCTTCGGGTCAATACAGCCCGGTTTATGGCTGTTCCTGCGCAAACATTTTGAAAAGGGCTACGAAGAGGCGTTCGCGCACATGCGTGTTCTTCCAGGGCAAAGTGGTGGTCACATCAAATGACACCTGTGCCGATGTCACCTTGCTCGGCTACCAGCCCTTGGGAAACAACCAAATGATGTTGCTTAAAGACAATGAGTCAGTGTCACCACTGGCTGAAGACCATCAAGATAGGCCAACATTGAGAACCTGAGGCATTACCATGAGACACCAACAGTCCTGCACACTAGACCACACCCTGACTTACTCCTGGAAAGGAAAAATGAGGCCGCATGGTTTCACCCTGCCCCATAGGCAGAAGGGAGGTGACTTCTCCCACCCAGCACTCACCAGCCCTGTCGCCTGCATCTTCTCCCTTCTGACTCCAGGCAGCCCCAGTCTCCCAGAGCTCCCATTGAGAAAGAGCTCAGTTCTGGTTGCGAGTTGTTAGGGCAGAATGTTTCAAGCTATGGCAAATGATGAAAATGGAAAAGGCTGGAAGGGACAGGGCAGACTCACTTGCAGATATGAGGTGTTGCATTTCACGCTGACCCATGCCTGGCTTTTCTGGGAAAGGCCCGTATTATGGAAATACAATTCCAGTTTTTCCCCACAGGACTGTGGTTTGGTTGCATGGGTTTTTTTTTAATTTACTGAATTTTGCACCAGGGTTCTTTCCTTGTTAAGACTCATGAGCTGTCCTGCATAAGACTGGAAATAAAACACAGCCGTACAAAGTGATATAGCTTGAAGTGCTTAGTTTGTTCTTGGTTTCATCTTCCAGATGCCTTCCCTGACATTACAGTTCCCTCTCCAGTGACGTTGTTTTGTGTCAGAAGGCCTTTCCTCTCCATGAGCTGTTCTGTGAGATCCAGTTCAACATCCTGTTGAATCTGGAGTAAAAGAAGGGTCTTGAGAAATAGGGAGATGTGTTGCCAGAAAAGGAGCCTTGGCCAAAAGGACTGCCAGACTGCCTGAACTCTCACTGAACCAAGGAGCAGGGCGGCCCCATGTATCCTAGCAATCTCCAAATAGCAAGAATTATGCCAAAACTGAGTTTTGAAATGTCTTAGATATACTCGTATTGATTTTATCCCCATTTTACTTTTTTTTTTTAATGGATTTTTCCATATCCTGGGGACTTACAGTGGACGTTGTAATGGGTTAACTCTAGATAGGCTTTTCCCCTATAAAGACTGGGTGCAGGAACACTTAGCTTTATTTTCTTATCATTTCTGGGGCATAAAATAATTTCATGTGCCACAGATATTTTTCTTTCCTTCTTTCCTTTTTTAAGTACATGTTGTAACTAGTGGTGCACAAATGACTCCTTGGTTAGATAAGACGTTATGTTTTTATCCTTGGACTATGCCCCCAGGCTTTCAGTAATGCCAGCATCAGCTAAGTTAGCATCTGATTAGTCGTTCTGGCCTCTTACTCAGTGTCAGTTTTGATTATGCCTATTAATCTGGTACATTTTTTTGAACCGTGCATGATCCTGCCTGGTTCTCAGCACCCTGCCACTATCGCAGCTAGGAGTTCTCACATTTCTACAATTCCAGGGGGGACCTGTATGGGTTTCTCATAGCCATATTGGTATTCCCCATGCTTTTGAGTAGTTGTTGCCCAGAGAGAAGACATTTGAGCTCCTGCCCTGCTCATTGGCTTTAGAGATCCTTCTACATTCTTGATCTCTCAGTCCAAAGTGGGAGTTAAGACTTATTTCCAAAGAAATCTGGGCAGCGGGGATGCGCTTGGACATTTTTCATTCTGGGAATGAGAAAAGGGTATTGGGAACGAGAAAAGGTTACAGAACAAATTTCATAGTTCAAGACCAGATTCCAACATCCCATCCATATTGATAGTCAGGACTGACTTGTTATGGAAGGTGGTGTTGAAGTGATACTACATGGCATTTCCGTCTATTTCAAACAGATGTTGGCACCCTGTTCCAAACCACTCCAGCACAAAAGCAGCCCTGAAGAGTAACAAAACTTTGCTGAGGGTTGAACAGTTTCTTCTTTTTCCTTTCCTTGGTTTCTTACATCACTTTCTGAGTCACAGCTGCAATTCAACTGTAATCTATGTTCAAGGCTGGGACAGAATTTTGTTATCATCAGGAGAAATCTAGCTCGCTTTGAGGTGCCCTCACATCTGCTCAGCGCGGTTCATTACTGCAATGAAGCAACACCTGTCCCAGCAGAGAAAGTCTCTAGCTGGTTTCTTTATTACCTTACAATGGTTTAACTTGACAGAGCGGACCAGTGGGGGATCTAGGGAGGGATCTCTCTCCAGTTGACCTAAAGCAAGTGCTAGACATACAAATCTGAGGGACACCCTGAAGGACAGCGAGCCTGCAGTTCCTTTGCTATCCTCAACAGCATCTCCCAGGGTGTCCACAGGCCACACGTCAGCCTTGATTGGTCTGTGGTGGAAACACTTGTTGAGCACACAAGAGGCACTCTGGGGACAACAGGAATCTCAAATCCTTGACAGAGGGGGCAACAGTAAGGAAAGATTTGAAAGTAGAGATTTGTGGGGTTGACCAACAGCTTTCCGCTGAGACACTGTTCCCAGGACTTGAGCTCCCCACAGGGCAGAGATCTGTTAGCTCTCAAGAAGCTACTTCAGCTACAGCTATGTGTGTCTGCGGGCTGCATGCAGATGTTCTGGGCCTCCCTGCAATGTGCCAATGCTGAGAAAAACTGACCAGGTCAAACAAGGGCTACTACATTGAATGCACAAGGCTCTGGGAGAAACTCCTGGCTTCTGGGGTGAGAGGAGACCTGGTGGGACGCAAGCCAGGCTCTGATCTTTCTCCACCAGCTGTTTCTAAACTTCTCTCAGTGCAGAGAAAAGATGGGGTTGCTCAGGTCCTTCATAGGCCAAGTGCTGACCACAGGTAAAGGCAACTCCAACAGAGTTCAGAGATATTAACCCCAATTAGGTAGATCTACGGGTCTGAAGAGCTTTCACCAGAATGGATAAGGGAAGCACAAAAACATCTGCCTGTCCCATACTGCCCCCTTTTCTCACCCAGAGGAGGAGGAGGAGGGGAGCACGTGCTAAGCACAGATGCCCATGCTGCTGCTGGGGCTGCGAGGGGGGGGCAGTCACCCAACTGTGGGACACGTGAGAAGCTCCACTGGCAACAACAGCAAATATTCCCCCTTGGGGAAGCGGCGCCCCGCACGCAAGCCTTAGCAAGCAGTCTTACAGGAGGGGAAGAGCTTCTGTGTAAGAGCACTCCCTCTGGGCTGCAGAACCGATGCTCGCGGAGGTGAGTTGACCACAATGCATTGCATAGGGAGATAACTGCATTTTTTTGCAAAACACCTTGCTGGTTTTCCAGTGAGGGGAGAGGACTGGGGGCGTCTGTCCTTTCCTCAGGTGCTCAGGCATTGACTCACCTGCACAGGCATCTTCGGTGTACGGATAACCAAAGGCAAAACTGGACTGTATAACACAGCATTCCCAGTCTGCAAAGCGATGTCAATCCTCCTCCATATGGACATAAGCCTCTTTAATATTTTCCATTTATTCTTTTTTTGACTCGGCGAGGCTGGATATAGCTGGAGGGTGCAGGGGAAAGTGGAGAAAGGAGAAAAAAACCCAGAGTTATATTTAATAAAAATAGTATGGATGTTCAAAGATAGTGCTCTGGGAATGAAACAATATGGTTTCTCATGCGTACTGCAGAGAGGACAGGGCAAGCTCTGAAGAACACATGGTCCCAATAAGACAACGAGCTTATTCCTAGAAATAAAATTCGGGTGCTTTAGGGAATGCTTGTTAAACAAGATGAAGTGCAGAAAAGATAAGAACTCTTTGATTAATTAAGAGAGAACACAAAGTACAGCAAGCAAGCCACCAGAAACAACATTTCTTTGGCGAGGTAAGTGGTGGGAGATATTTGCAAGCTATGGCAGCTGCACATGGATCTCTGGAGGCTGGTTTTTAAAGTAACACTGCTGCACATGGGGAGAGGTCTCCGAGACACTGAAAACGAAGGAAAGACTTGTAGCTATGCAAAATGGTGAGGCAGACTTAAGCAACAAACTGTATTTTTGGCACAGAATTTTTCTTCTTTTATTCTTAGAAGCACATTTAAAAGCACTACCACTGTCTTAAAGATTTTCTCCATCCAAAATGCAGCAATAATTACACTCTTTCCTGGCCTTGCAGGGATTAGTGAGCAAAAATCCACCAACGTTCAGGTGGCTCTCAGGTACCAGAAGCAACTGTAGCTGTGAAATCACCTACTTAGAGGGAGGGTGTTTGGATAAAAACAATAATTGAAAGTCAGAAACCAGTAAGGTCTTTTTTCTGAGTAATATATAATTAGAAACAGTATGCCTCTGAGATTATAAGCAGTGTGAAATCATATCATTAGCATATAATTACAATAGCAGACATGACAAATTTATCTAGACCAGATGTCTATTACATCAGTTCACTCCTTTCTTGGGCGCAATTTCTTATGTTATATATCACTGAATGATATTTGTGATACAGTTACCAGCAAAATGTCCCTTGACATTTTCGGGTATCTCTTATTACAATAAATATTACATTTCCACAGTGCTGTGACTTTCACAATATAGTGAGGGGCTACTTGTTCTTCCAGCTGTTACCACCTAAAAATATTTTGTCTGTCTAGTGATTATTCATAAAAGAGAAATAGTTTAAGAAATTTCTTTCTATTTTTCCAAAAAGCATCATGCCAATTAATTTACTGTGTTTTAAACTCACTGTAGGTTTAAAAAGCAGGACATGCAGGTACCCATTGGGAGTGTCAATATCAGAGCAGCCCAAGCTGAAGGTCTCAGGACTGATCATGGAGGACGCTGATGAGGTTTAATCCTGACATTCAGCATCTGATGATGCTGGGCAACAGCCATACGGACAACCAGCAGTTCCAGCCTCATTCATTCTCTGAATAGGTGGAAACCCAACAGAGGCAAATTACTCCATCAGTGACGACAAAGCAATTTATTTCTTCCAGTGCTATGGAAGAGCTATGTGAACAAGGAAGGGGAAATGAGATGCGGCTCCAGTCTTAGCCCCTGCTCACTCTTCTATAGTCCCCAAAACGTTCCTCCACCCCCAGCTAATACCATTCCCATTAAAGCTAATGGCAACTGACTAAGAAACAATGTGCCCCTCCCCCCCCCAGACAAATGAGTTAGGAAAACCCTCAACACATCTTGGGGCTGCCTTGGTGGCAGTATTGTATTAGCACTCACTTCTTCCCCTGCTGGAAACCCATCCTTCAGTAGCTGTGCCTCAGAGACCTCCAGGCATGACAGAGATCACTTAGAGTCCAAACCCACCAAATCTGGGGTTGTTTAGAGACATACAAGAGACAAGGGATCAGGGCCAGCCAGCACGGTTTTAGGAAAGGGAGGCCCTGCTTAACCAACCTGATCTCTTTCTATGACCGTGTGACCCACCTTCTGGACACGGGGAAGGCTGTGGACGTTGTCTGTCTGGACTTTGGTAAGGCCTTTGACACCGTCCCCCACCGCATTCTCCTGGAGAAGCTGGCGAATCATAGCATAGACTCTTCACTGGGTAAAAAACTGGCTGGATGGCCATGCCCAGAGACTTGTGATTAATGGGGTGAAATCTTCTTGGTGGCTGGTCACCAGTGGTGTCCCTCAGAGCTCAGTTTTAGGGCAAGTTTTGTTTAATATCTTTATCAATGGTCTGGATGAGGGGGTTGAGTGCACCCTCAGTAAGTTTGCAGACTACACCAAACTGGGTGGGAGTGTTGATCTTCTTCTGCTTGAGGGTAGGAAGGCTCTACAGAGGGACCTGGACAGGCTGGATCGATGGGCCAAGGCCAATTGTATGAGGTTTAATAAGGCCAAGTGCCGGGT
>VYZM01017854.1:348667-419338 GCA_013398915.1 Dromas ardeola | reverse complement strand
GTCACCTTAACATGAGCCAGCAGCATGCCCAGGTGGCCAAGAAGGCCAACAGCATTCTGGCTTGTATCAGGAATAGCGTGGCCAGCAGGAGTAGGGAAGTGATCGTGCCTCTGTACTCGGCACTGGTGAAGCCTCACCTCGAGTGCTGTGTTCAGTTCTGGGCCCCTCTGTACAAGAGGGACATTGAAGTGCTGGAGCCTGTCCAGAGGGGAGCTACCAAGCTGGTGAGGGGTCTGGAGACACAGTCATATGAGGAGAGGCTGAGGGAAATGGCCACGTTTAGTTTGGAGAAGAGGAGGCTGAGGGGAGACCTCATTGCCCTCTACAACTACCTGAAAGGAGGTTGTAGAGAGGTGGGTGTTGGCCTCTTCTCCCAAGCAAATAATGACAGGACCAGAGGAAATGGTCTGAAGTTGCGGCAGGGGAGGTTTAGATTAGATACTAGGAAGAATTATTTTACTGAAAGAGTGGGCAGGCATTGGAACAACCTGCCCAGGGAGGTGGTTGAGTCACCATCCCTAGAGGTATTTAAGAAACACGTAGATTTGGCACTTCAGGGCATGCTCTAGTGGCAGAGATTGGGTGGAGGGGGGAGGTGGGTGTTTTGTTTTGGTTGTTTTTTTTTTTCTGCGTCTGTGTGTGTATGGTTGGACTTGATGATCTCAGAGGCCCTTTCCAACCATGAAGATTCTATGATTCTATACCAAATTTCTGGAGTAGGCATGAGTCACACCCTGAGGTGGTGAACAAAATGGAGTAAGGACATAGGCTTTTCTCTGCAATGACTTGAAGGCATCCCCAGCAGGGATGGCACTAACCATACAGCTTTCCTCAAGTCCCATGATGGACAATGATGTGATAGGCATGGGATAATATCACTCATCATACAGGAGGACAGATCAGGGTTTTTACCTCCTTTCTCTCCAGACAAACTTATTTGTCTTTACTGCTGCCAAACACATTCATTTAGCATTCACTCATGTTGCTTTTAGATCAATTAGATTCAATCTTCCATAGCAACTATTTGGGGAAAATAGGAAGCTAAGCAAGCTCCAGTCACGATGCTGAAAAAATTCCTTTAGGATGATTTTTTTTAAAAACAACAAAACAAAAAACCCACCAAAACCCCTTTTTCCACTAGGTTTGAGTGATGGATTCTGGTCTTTACAAATTGTTAAGCACAAATCACACAAAGACCCTACTGCCAGCAATGACTTCAGGTTGGTTAATTCATGAATTTCCCAGTTATTTCACTGATGTACTGCCTGTTCAGTGCAGATGAATCCTGAATTGGATTTAGAGAATAAATCTAAGATGTTTTACATTCTTCTGATGACCAAAGGTTAACCCGATGGCTTGTTCTTTCTGAGTTCGTATAACTTTTGTTCTTGGCTAGAGTGTGTTTGGCCAAGGCCAGAATCTCAGAAGCGCTAAGTGCTCATTTAGGTTTCTAAGAAATGAAGCAGCCTGAATTTCAGATCTGTTGAGAAACGGGAGCTCCCACTGGGAATAACGACTGGATTTCTGAAGATATCTTCATGTAGTCACAGGTCCTGGTATTTTAGAAATAAATCCCCTTTTTTGGACACCTGAGTAAAACCTCATTTCCCAGTCTACATGGGGTCTCCTGGAGTCCGATGCCCTTTGCAAACCTGTCACTTGCTGGCAAATGTTTCATAGCAAACACCCGATGCCTGCATGCACCAGTTTGAATTTCTCTTCTTTGTTTTCCACAAGCAGGAGTAAGTTTGCAGAAAGAGGAAATGCCTGTAATATTTTTGAAACGGCATGTTTTTCCTCACATCAACAAATACCTCTATCAGTGGATATTTCTTGGGGATATCTCAGAGGACTTCTTGTTTGTTTTACTTTCTTGAAAGAGATCAGCTGATCAACACTTGAAATAATTATGAAAAAAGGGAGCACACTTCATTAAGTACTTTTGGGGGAAAAGAATATCTGTTGGTTTCAAAATGATTTCTCGTTTGCAATTGAACTTTGAAAGTCACAGAAGGAGGGAGGGAAATAAAAATGTTTAGTAATAAACAAAATGAAAAATATGGAAATGACAGAAAAAAAAACATTTTCATTCTTGTTTTTGTTTGCAAACATCAGTCATGGTACCAGATTCTGACTTAAATTTGAGACCCTTGGCAACTTGCTTTCTGTTCAGTGCATGTGGCTGACATTTTAAAAGTCACGATCAGCTTTATTTTACCTTCTGTAACTATGAGCAAAGTTGTGTCCAAGGTAACAAAACCAACAAATTTGTGGGAGAACAACACATTTTGTCCGAAAAGATAAGGATTTTAGAGTAGATCATATCTGACACCATCAACTCATGAAAGCATGAACACGTTTGGGAAACTCCAGCTCACTCACCAAAACGAACATGTAACTTATTTTAATGAACTTATTTTGGTGTCTCACAGGTGAGACATTTTGCAATTCATTCATTCTTTAGCAGGGAAATACCCTATTTCCACCTTCTGCCTACAAAGATGACATCCACTTCTCTTCCACACGAGTCTTTCCTAGGTTGGACTTACATAGGAAAATCCAGACTCAAATAATTGCAGGAGTTTGGGCTGAGCTCTCCTCTGTTTTAGACTAAACCAGCCCAAACTTCTCCAAGCTGTCAACATATTCAACACTGAATCGAAAGCAGAAAGCATGCATTGGACCATGCAATACAGAGAACCAAAACATATGAAGAAAATCAACTAAGTGCTCAACCTGCTAGTCCTGCCCTTATTCACTCACTTCATTGCCCTCAGGATGAGTTTTTCCCCACACACTAGTCCTGATTTATGCCAGTTTAAGAAAAATATGGGGTTGCAGCAGACCGCCTGCTCCAGTTCACCATCTACAGCACTGAGCAACTCAGTTCTCCTAATTTTCACCATCGCAGACTGAGATCCAGATTGGAAACATCAGCATCTCTGCAGCCACTGAAGAAAAATTGTCATGTCCAGAGGGTGATTCATCCCAGACTAAGACTCCATGAGACCGGGGATGAATTGCATCGCGATGCCAATCTCTAGGAGGGGGAGTGCAGGTGACCTTTTGGAAGGTAAAGTCACATAAGATGAATTCCCCCTGTCAACAGAGAACATGACACATAGAGCCATCATGAATTAGGCTGGATTCCTCAGCCGCAGGTGATGTCAACCTCTGACTAAAGCAAACACCCCAGCCTGAACCGGGGGCTGGCAGCGGGAGAGGAGCGCGGAGCCAGGGAGCGGGAGCAGCGTTACCTCACCGGCTGCTGCTTGGGGTAGGCATGGGACTCATCTGGAGCACTCCGCTGCCTGCGGGCAAGTTTTTTGGCTTTTCTTGCTGAAAACGACATGCCATTAGTCAGGAGTAACCAACCTTGAAAAGAGTTTTTGCTATGACTCCCATCTCCCCTGCAAACGACATTCCTGCCGCTTCGGGCTTTTTCGGTTGCAGTGTTGACACTTCTTCAGATCTGTCATTAGCTCAGCTGAAGAGAAAACAGAAACGTTATTCAAGACCCAGATCCAATGTGGGAGGTTAGGAGTGCAAATTCTCACTTCGCACTGAAAGCACGATGAGTGTTTTATGTTGCTGTTGTTCTTTCTATTTTAGGGGATGCCCTTATTATTTTATAAGCCCTTTTCTATCGTGTAAAGCACCCTTTTTAAGGCATTCTTCTATCAAAGTCGTGCTCATGTATCTTAAAGCATAATCTCCCACATTTCCAAAAATTAACCCAGGACTTAGATTTTGGCTTGTATCTTACAAATTCCTGGTTGTGGGTCTAAAAACATTTACCTTTTTCCTTGATTTTCTTTTGTATTTTAAGACTTCTGTGGACTAATCTAGATCCAACTTTACCACTACGAGGATTCAAATTTCACCAAAAACCCACCTTTTCCAGTTGTAATATTTTGATTCCATTCCCCTCTATATCTTCGCACTATATTTTCAGTCCATCAACGGATTTTGGCTTAGTTCCAGAGAAGCATCAAGAATGAGTCGACCTTTGGCTGTGATCATCTGAATCATCATCTGTCTTACAGTAAACAACGGAGTTGAAACCAAGGTTTCCACACGGGAAATTGTGCAGCATTTTGTTGGGTAGTTTTTGTTTCTGTTCTTGTCCCCTGGATTTTCCAGCTTTGCCATTGCTCAGATAAATTAACAGTTCAGGACAAATATGGAGTTCCTGCAAATTACTCCTTTCAGCGTTATCTTCTAAGTAAACCAAGTGCAAATATAAAAAGCTCAGAAAAAAGAGAAGACATACCCCTTAAAAAAAGAAAAAACAAAAACAACAACAACCAAAAAACACAAAACGAAACAAAAAAAAAAAAAACAAAAAACCCACAGCAACAGTTCAAGTCTACTTTAGCTGTAACAATCCGTTATATATTTGCACATCTTATCTTGCAGCTCTTGCACACGCTCAAAGACCTTGTTGGAGCTTGGCGTCAGGGTAAGAAGGGAAAATTTTCAACCAGCATGTGTAGAGTGCTCTGGAGAAAAACCTTCCCTTTATGCAAGGGACTGGAAAGCTGAAACAGGCATGAACCTAAAGAAATATTGATTTTTTTTAAAATGATGGATTATCTAAAATGGCCATCATATCAAAATTAATGAGGCATCGGGGACAATACCTGTGAGTCTTAATGGACAACCATCAAAAGGATAAGCTAAAAAGAAAAAAGAGAAAATCAATACAAAAAGATAGTTTAGTCTACTTGCAGCCCCTTTTTCATCTGTTTTTAAAACAGAAGATGAGAAAACCCAGTAGTTCCTAGGAATCACTGCCTCTCTGCTCCACAGCTACACATCCGGAAGTGGTCATTATAAACATCCATCTCAGCTAGACATCGAAAGACAGAAAATGAGTATCATCAGCAAATTTTTAATCCAGCAATGTCATTCAGTAGCTCATCCTGTGGTTCCTTCACAAACCAAAGCTCTGAGTAACGTTAATGGCACTCCAGTCTCTGTGAACACAGGAAAGAAATGCTGGTATTGGTTGGGGTGCATATTTGTACACTTAGTCTTTATCACACGCAACTGTACTTATAATCTCTAACAAGCTATCAGTCCTACATCCCATGGGGACTTTTCCTTTTTTCTTATTTCTAGTAGACATACTTTTGAAACATGCCTTAGTGACCATGAAGAAATCTGATATAACATAGTGATTCAACAACACCCATAACCCAAGAAGTGGTTGTTCATCAAAATCAATGAATACCAGATGCATCTTACTCAACTCCTGGAGTTTCAGGATTACTGCATTCATCTATAGGTGGATATATTCTGCCTTCCTCGTCCAAAATGAGAAGCTATTTTAAAAGTATTTGGGGTAAATTAAGACAGATTTTTCTTTCCAAAAGATTCTCCCGCAAAAAAGTGGTAAACAGACACATTGACGTGTAGGAAAGATGCTTTTTATGGCTTTCAATTGGAGAAATTATTGTAAACATCAAGCTATATTTTCCCCATAATATCCATTTTTGAACACTTCAGTCTCTTCCGGACTGCCTTACTCATAATTACTGCTCTCTTAGACTAGTGGGTATAGTAAAAGAAAGCGACTGTTTACTGAGTGACACACACACACATACACAAAACTCCTAGCTTCACAGATGTTTTCAGGAAGCTATAATCCCTGATAAATCTTTGCAGACCACTGAGATGAATAATATTTGCAGATGCATTTTTGAGGCTACCAAACTGGTGAGGTATTTGTGGCTGCGGGCTTTACCACTCACATGGAAAAGTATGTTTTCCTTATATCCATCATATGGGCTATATTTTTCACATATGTCTTTAATTAGACCGATTTCATATCTGAAAGAGTGCATGACATCTAATGAATCATTTAGAAATTGGAGTTAACCAGCAAATGACACAGTCCTTGTTTTTTCATTCATGAGTAGCCGCAGTGTCAAAATTCCCTCAAAGCAGAGTTTTTAGCAAATCTTCTGAACCCAAATGTGTAGTAAATGTCACAGTCTCAGGGACAGATCTGATACGCGTTTTTATGCCATGTACCGGTTTACATGACCAGTGGTCACACTGAACCAGTCCTTTCATTAGGGAAGAGCACTGAAATCAGGAGAGCTGTGCAGATCAAAATTTGATCCACTTAGTTCACTAAGACTATGTGGATTTGAAAAGTATTAGGACCTAGCCTAACTCTAACCTAAAGGTGCACAGTAGCTGGTGAGTTGCACAAAAATCTTCCTTTTATGAAAAATACCTTGTGGATTTAAACCAAGTTTCTCCATCATCATCTACTTAGCCCCATACCAGTCCTCCAATAAGCAAGACCTTTCCTGACCTGGAGACCTGAGCCCATTCAGAGGCACGTATTTACCGTAACACATCCAACAGCTTTGGGAGGCAGTTTGGGAAGAGCACAATAAAGGAGGAAGCTCGCCTCTGTCCTTCACAGACCTATTTGGAAAGGGTTTTTTTTTATTATTACAATGAGTATGGACACAGTCATTTAGGTTAAATGAAATATGGAACATCCTTCAGCGCCCTCCAGCCAGTTCTCTGCCTCAAAAATGACCATCTGGAAGCTTCCTGATGCTGCAGCCACCCTCAACCTGAATCACTGGATGTTCATTTGCCTTTGCCTAAGAGCAACAGTGGGGGCAAAAAATTATGTCTCACACCAAACTTTAATTTCTGAACACCAACACTGTTTTGGAAAATGTCTCTGTCAATGCTGCAGTTCGTGCTGCTAAACAGTGACAAGCAGGAAGCAAAAAAAACCCCAATTTTTCTGCTTTCCTTTTTCCCCACTCCCCAGCTTTGGTCGTGTGTTCACTCATTTTAATGAAAATTTCCTAGAAAGCTCAGTGCTTTCTTACCTTGACAGTCAGGGCAATTACACTTTAGTTGTTGGTAGTTCTGCTTGTGCAACAGCCATCCCAGGGGAAAAAATCCCACCAGTCTTGCAGAAGCAGTGTCACTGGTTCACCTGCTGTAAATCAGGGGAAAAAAAGGAAAGGGAAAAAAAAAAGGCAGTGGCATTTACAACATGTTTTGAAAGAGAAAGGAGAGAATATATACCATGTTACAGCACCGGGATTTTTCAGTCTTTTGAGAATTAGCTACTAGCTTTGTGTGTGTGTATACTATGTGTATATATATTGCATATAATATATATAATGTGTATATATATTTTGTACAATATATATCATGTGTATAGTATACATGTATTTAAATATACACATGAGATATAAAATTCATCTTTCCCATCCTTGCTCTGCTTACTGGCGTATCTGATGGCCCAGAGCAGAAAGGACAGGGAAGCCCCTCCTTGCCCTGTCCTGGTTTACCCTGTGGATGCCAAACTCATCACAAGCTGACACATCTGTCGTTTTATTTTCTATCTAACCTGCATCGATCCTGCCCCCTCACATTGCGTAAAATTTTGAAAGAGTGAAGGAAAAATTTAACAGAGGAAAAAGTAATGAAAGACAAATGGAAGGTCTTTACCAGCTCTAATAATAGTTTCTTTCAGGAGCCCATGCACAGGGAGAAGGAGGGGCAGCATCTGTGCTAACAGGATGATCTGTGGGGGCACAGCTAAAGTGCGATACCAGATAATGCACTCAAACTCCCAGTACTACAACTATTTTTCCACTGCCATGTAGAATAACCTCTTCTCTGTCCTCCTGTTTGTTTGGGTTTTTTTTTTTCCCCAGATATTTCAGGGGGGGAAGGGGGAAAAACCAGCCTTAAATCCTGGAGGAGCTCTCAAACCCAAGCTTCATTTCTGATTTCAGTTATGTTTAGAACATAACATGGGTTTGTTATTCTGTGGTCCCTTGCTGAAATAGGTCAGTGTGGCCTCCCCAGCTAAAAGCTGCCTGCCAATTATACTTTGCTCCAGGCCAAAATTCTGCATAAAAACACCAATGAAATATTAGCACAGGGAAAAGCTTCTTTATTGCTCTTATTTATATTCCAGCAGCACTTAGGGGATGGATGCTTCTAGACCAGGTGCTGTTCAGAAAGGCAGTAAGAAACAGTCCCTGCTTATAATAAACAAAGTAGACGAGAGGCAGGAAGGAAAAGTGAAGAGCGAAGCAGGTTGTCCAGGCTGGAAACAGAGGCCAGGTCTGCTCAGTCCCAGGTGCATGCCTTTCCCACAGGATCATGCCACTGTATGACAAGATACACCTGAACCCACACCTCACAGTGTGGGAGAGAGTTTAATCATGCATCTAATTGTTTTAATTTAAATAAGCACCAGCGAGCTGATCCACAGTACTGATTCCGTCGCACAAAAGAAGAGAGACTGGCAATTGCTGAAAATTATTTAGCAACGTCTTACGAGCCAAGACGCTGTCTATGAACTTAAAGTGAATCACCACCACCATGGACTGAAATCAGCCTATTTTGGCCAGAATTTTATCAATGCATACAGAAGGTACATATTAAGGAAGATCACTGTCACTCTAGGACTCAGTTTTCCCAATTCTATAAAACAGGTCATCTCATCTTTCTCCAGCACATCTCCAGCACTGCTGCTTGCTTCCAGTCAGGTCTCTCTAACTTACATCGGCACCCATGAAGAACCAGCCTGACAGCAATAAGCAATTTACACTCCATAGTTGCAATATTCTGTTTATACACGTAGTTTTTTGGCCCGTATTTCTCCTTAGAAGAATATGCAACACTAATTACATTTTTTTTTCTTTTTTTTTTCCAGGAGGGTTGATAGAAACGCATCCAAAAAGCATATTTCCTTAGGCAATAGCCTGCTTTAATAAATTCTTATTGCACTGGAAATATTTGTATTTTAATCTGTTAAACAGAGATTAAGCAAAAGGAGTTCTAATATTGCTGAAGCACTTCATGCCAAGCAATAAATTCATTGCACTTTAAAGAAAGAATGTGATTCGTTGCTTTTTGTCATACTAAAGGAGGTTGGATACATTTCTTCTCTAAATGGAGATATTCCAATTGTACATGGGCATAATTGATAGATTAATTCAGTTTAAGATATTAAGAAACCAACCAACATCTGCTGCATACACGGTAGATGACACTGATATGCATTGCTAAACCCCACAGTTCTGCTCAAGTATATTTAATCTTTTTACAGAAATTTAGTCTAATCCCTGCTTGAAAAACAAATCCCAGACAAGAGCAATAATGTCAAATGACTTTCAGAGAAAGCAAAGTGTACTCAGCCAAGACCACAAGTTGGATAAATTAAATAATGAAGTCCACACCTTCAAAGATTATTTTTATGTCTATATTCTGTTATCGGTCAGATGCCTATACATCGTGATAGTCTATAGACAACCAGATTCAGGCTGCTGGCTAGCTTACCCCAATGAGAAATTATCAAAACTAGGCGGGGGAAAAACATTCTCTTAACTATACACATGTAGATCGACACCAGCACTACTGAAACCGGCTCACCTAAAGCAAGGTTATTCTGGATTTATCATAAATTTGAATAGAATCCAACCCAATTAAATCCATCTAGAGCGTAAAGAAATCATGCTTGTAATAATGCATGGGGGGGGGGCACAAAAAAAAAAATGCAAAGTGATGCATTTACATTTCCTGCGCTATTAGTTTTTACTAGCAAAAGGACACTCAGCCTCAGCCACGGATACCCTGAAGCACCGCTGAACGTGGTGACCTTTGCTGGTGCAAACAGAGACTTCACAACACGTTGCGCACCAGAAATCGGTGGCTAATTTAACAAAATCCACTTTAAGCAACTTGGTCAAACAGGAAAATGTTGATCTGATGCTCAGACTTTCCTCTTACTCAAGATGGCAGCAGAGATATGAGTCACTCAGCAGAGCTGGCTCCAGGATTCGTTTTCTGCACCTCTAACAGGACTGTTCTCGAGTCACTGGAAACTGCTTCGTTTTGGGTTGGAACAAGGCAGAATCTAATAGAAAATAAAACAAGAGAGTCAGGAGATGTTTCCGGATGTTACTTACTGTGTCCTGTTGCTCCTGGCCATCTCCGCTTCTTTCCACAGAGGAACACATGATGTTTGCACAGCCTCATCAGAGAAACGACTTGTCTCCGGGTTGCAATATCAGAGAGACAAACCGGAGGAGTATCCTGGAAAAGAAATGGATGATGTGAAACAGACGTTTTCCTTTAATTGCTTATTGCAGATGCAGCCCAGTAACTAATCCACCTGCTATCTTCCCATGGGAATAATTACTCACCCCACAGTCCCAGCCAACTGAATTTATGTTTTCCATGCCTCATTATACCCTTCTCCACTTTGCCCAAAAATACACACTGAAGTGCCGCACAAGTGCAACACTTTTATAAGCAGCTACATCTTTCTGCACCCCTATATGCGGTCAGGAAGCTTTATCTAGCTTTCTTCGTGTCATCATTCAAAAGTAAAGCCTCTCATGCATCTCTTCTCCCAAAGTGTTGCATCTAGTGGACCTTTTGGGTTCATGAAGCTTTCCAAAAAAAAGGGAAAGGTCTCTAATCATAAGTGATGTATGAGTAAGTACAGGCATTATCAGTGTGGTTACTTATATAAGTAGATTCATATGGCAAGTAGGGTTTTCCAGAGAACTTACAGATTTTAATTAAAAATAATAGTGGCATCAGGATGATATATGTGAGAGCAGAGCTCACGTCACAGCAGTAAATAATTCATGTCGGAAATTCTTGTTTCTTCTAAGACCATTTTTGTTGTAAGAACTGACCAGAAAGACAAAGTGAAGGTTTCTGAATATCAAGGTTAAGTTAAGGCTGATTTTTAATTTCTCATATTTTGCTATTCTAAAACACATTTAGCATAGAGCAATGGCCAGTATTTACCTATCATTTTCCCTACACATTTCAAGGCTTGCACTCAATCATGCTGGTCAGTGAGGACAGAAGCACTTGGTAGCGAGGTTTCATTCTGCTTAACATATAATTAAGATTTAAAACCAGATAATTGAATCAAGAACAACATAAGCTTCAAGGGATCTCTGCCTGTCACCTACACCAATCCACCCTTGGAAGTAGAAGCAGCTCACGTCTCTGCCACTCCAACGGTGGGACTGGCTGTCCTCCTGCTGCCAAGGAAATTCGGCTTTGGTGGAGTGGCTGGAGGGCAAGTCATGGGAGCTGAGAAATTGTCACTGACCGAACTTGATAGGACTGCAAAAAGAACGTGACCTGAGGTACAAGCTTTGTTATGGTCCTCATTAACGCAGCCTTCATCTTTTCTTCTTTTCAAGGGAGCTACTTATTTCTGTGCCTCCGGCGAGAGGCAGAGCCAGCTGGAGATAATTTAGTCCTACTTCACTAATGTTGATGTCTCTGGATTTAATATTGGCTTTTCTGGAACTCTACTATGACTCTGGCTTGGCAAGGTGGCTCAGGTAGTTATCCTGAGCATAATATTTTGTTAACCAACCAGCTGCAGATCTATTTCAAATATGAAACAGGAATCTGGTCGTCCAGGACTAATAAACCTCCTCCAGCTATTCCACTACTTGATGCTCAGCAGCCCCCAGCTCTGGGGAACCTCTTCAAAAGCCTTTCAGCTTAACTAATGCCTGCTGGAGAAACACACAAAAGCAAAACGAAGTCTTCAGAGGGAAAATCTGGTGGCTGGAGAGACGGGTGGATGCTGCTGAGAGCTGTGGAGAGGGAGCTGCAAAGAGCAGCGTTGTGCATTGAACTCTATCAACAGAGGTCACCATGGACTTTGCTCAGCAGAAGCAACATCCAGATTCAGCCTGCCTGAATCCCACTGTTGTCCCCATCCTCATGTTTCCCAGCACTCCGGGGGCCTGTGAATACCTGATTCAAAGGACCTAAGCAATGGCCTAAGGAGAAGCTGGGAGAGAGCCCAGATACAGCAAGTCTTAAGAAGAACAGACAATAAAAAGCTGAGGTACATCACGACAGCCTTTGTTCATGCTGCCGTGCCTGGGGCCAGGCATGAAACCATGCAGTGAAATCCCTGCCAAAGCAGAAAGCCAGAGTACGATTAAAAACAATGTCCTGTGCAAGACGGCTCAGGTAATATTTTCCCTGCGCTGTTGCTCATTGTCACTATCCAGGGATGGTGTCAGCCTTGTGTTGCCTGCTGCTCTTCATGTGCAGGATAACTTCGTACAGAAGGACATCGGTAATGGAAAGGAGATAATAAGTGTATCCTCATCAGTGTTATACAGACCATCGATGTTACCAGAGCACCAGGACAAATAAAGAGCATAGAGAGATGCAGTGATTCAGAGCCTGTAGAAACCAAGCCCCTGTAAGCTCGCAGTGCCTTTAGCTTGACCTAACAGCATCTAGGCTTCCCTCAAACATGTTCAGCAGAAGAGAAAAGCCAAATTTAAAATATCTTTTTGATTTCATTTCACACAGCTTCAATTTGGCACCCAACTTACACACAGGTCTAGTGTGGAATGTTGGTGTGATATATATATATCATAAATTGAGATTTTTTATTCAAGCACCTCAAAATCTCATCTGTTACATCAGTGGCTGTTATTACACCCACTTACTTACACAGGTAACTGGGGTCCCATTACTTGCCCGTGGTGTGGAAAAGCCCTGGACATAACCCAGCAGTTTTGATGTCTGCAGTGACTGTCCTCTACCTTCTCTTTCATGAAGAAAAATCAGCTACAGTACTTGATATAAAAGAAATAAAACCAATATGAAAACCTATCAAATTGAATGAAATGAAAGTAGCCTTTCAGACTGCCTGTTCTGTGAATAACCCTATCTTCATGTTTACTGACCACTTGTCAGAAATCTAAATTATCCCCAATTTTATCAGAATAAAACAACTAAACAAAAAAAAAAAAAAAGAAATTATTTCTAAAAAAGACAGACATTCTTAATAGCCATCTGGAATACATTATTCCTTTCCAAGTGGCATTGTTGATACCGAAAGTGTTGTAACAATATCCTTTTCTAATGTGGTTCTGCTGTGGCTCCATCCATAATAAAACTAGTTGATGCCAAAGAATCCACTTAGCATGACAAGATCCCCAGGATCTGGACTATTTGTGTAAGACTCTGACTTAACATTCTGAGTTTCATGGCCCGATGAAATTTCTTACAATATTTTTAAAGGAGACCAAAGAATGAGCATCATCTAATCTGGGGAAATGCTTTTGCTGAACCTTACACTCCCAAGTCCTTGTAAATCCTAAAGCCCATTAAGGAGAGATGGAGACTGGAAATGAGAAAAACTTTCCCTAAAAATAACCATACCTTTTTTATTTTCTTGAGTATTTGGTCAGCTCTGCAGTATGGCTACATTCAAAGTTTACCCGAGTACTACAGAAAAGGAGCAACATACATTACTCTCGTGGATAAATGTAACTCAAAGCAAAACACCTTTATGCCAAGATACTCAGAAAGGTCTAGTAATATTGAGGGCTCAAACAGAGGCAGCTGAAACAAAACTGCCCAGCAGAAAGAACTGAACACTCACCATTTTTTAGCTCAAGTACATCAAGGTGTAGCCTTCCAGGTTCCCAAATAACGGTATTTCTACCACACTAATGGTGGTCAGTGCTGGGAAGGTGTCTTCCTTCCTGAAAAACATCTCCACTTCTGCCACCTTGCAGATATTTATTTGGAGCTACATCACATTTCAGGGCACTGTTCCTTCTCAACCCTTAAAGAAGTGACCAGGACTAGAGAGATGAGTACTGTAAAACTCATTTCCCTAGGAAATTAGACTTAAAATGGTAGAGCTTTGTTTCAGCCAGGTTTTCACCCTGTTTCTCACTCTCCCTTTGCCCACTTGCTGAGGCACAGTCTGATCCTGGCTTACTTGTATAACCTCAGTTTATCTAGCTGTACATATTTCACAATTATGTAAAAAATAGCTATCCTTTGTAAAAGCTTTGTAAAAGCTTTTCTTTCAGAGCTTCATGGGGAAAACAAGGGAGTGATTGCAAAAAAAAAAACCAAACCAACAACAACAAAAAGATCATCATAACAGAGCCTGTTAGATGCTGGAGATTACCAGTTCCAGCTGTTCTATCAGCCAAACACTTACAAGCAATTTAGCCCATAGCAGCAAATCTCAATGAAGAGCTGCTCAAAAAAGGGGATGAGAAGAGTCAGAGCCATTTCAGAACTTCTTTGAAGTCTCAGTCTTCACCATCAGTCTGCTCTTCCCTGAGGTCCCTTTGCTGTGCTTCAGCCCAAATGCCATCCCCTCGGAGAGAATTAAAGAGCCTTGGGTGCAACTTCGCATTGTTGTTTGCCCACGCTGAGAAATGAAGCCCACGATTTGCAAGAAGCCACAATACCAGCAAGAAAATTTTGTCCGTGTGGTTGTTGGCAACCGCTGGGACAAAATATGGCTTGAAGTCATAACAGGACCTGGGGTCTCCTCCCTCCACCCGTGCCACCCTTGCTGAGAGCCAGCTGTGAGCCTTTCTTCTTTTTTTCTTTATTCTCTGTGTTGCCTGATAATAGAGGTCCTGCCAATCTACAATTAAGAAACAAGAGAGCTGTGGCTTTGTGCTCTGGCTGCCCAGAGGTAGGGCAGTAATTTATCTAGCCGACATGCCAAGGACTTGCCAACAATGTCAAAAGCAAGTTTGTTATAAATTATTCTTCTTGGGGCATTTCCTTCACTTGCTGATGGAGGAAAAGCAAAGAAAAATGACAAAAAGAGCCCTGCTGTGATTTATTATAGGCAAACTGAGGAGGATTCCAAAAACATTACTCCTATAAGGGAAGGTAACTCGATCTCCAGCGAAAATAAACAGCCATGTTTAAATAAACCTTCTGAGAATTGTTACTGTTCTTTTCCCCAGAATTCAGGGGAGCATTCTGTCCTCTGATACTCTGCTACTGACCAAGATGCTGATAAGTGCCTGCTCTGAAGACTCAGGGAAGAAGACTTGGTTTTGGGTGGCCTGGTGAGTCATCAAAGGATAAAAGGCAGAGAACAAAGGGAAAAATTAAAGTATTATGAGCTGCAGTTGAAGTGCCTGACAGATGTTGGTCTGCTGCTTGTGGGAACTGCCTTTCTGCATCGGAGCAGAGGTTCAACCAGCTGGGTGCCCAGGCTCCTACCTGGCTAACAATGGGGTAGGGAAGGGTAGATGTGCAAGGTCTTTCCCCGACACACCCTCCCTGAGGCCAGTGGTCAGTGGTTTAGGGACTTCCCACAGCTCTTCCATGAGTAGTGAAGTCAATAAATCACACTAACATTGATACCGCATACGACGTCTTTCTGTCCGTTGGAGCATCACATCATTTTCTGGGCTCTGGGCTCTTCTGGATGACACTATGTAAGAAAAATATTGAGCTTCACTAGGCCAGAAAAAGAGCATTAGCAAGAGCACAACTGCAGAATATCAACTGAGGCGTTCACTGGGGAGATTGGTGTCTTAATTTCAGTCACAACTCCTAAGACGCTGCATTTCATATTGCTCCTTAGTCAAAATTCACAAAAGGAAAGGAAGTACCCACATTTTCTTTTCTCTATGGAAGGTTAATTCTTCACGCATTACTACAGAGACATACCTCACAGTTTGGTCTCCAACACCCTTAATGTAAGTCTTTTCAAAGTATCAGGGTCCCCGCAGACTTCAGAGCTTTCAGCAATAGTAAGAAACCTGGTGATAACCACCTTCCATTAGCTCAGAGGACAGGATCCAGCCCTTCTGCATCAAGGCCTCCAGACCTTCTTCTCTGCCCTGCAAGAAAATGAGGGAGAGAAGGTTACATACCAGGGTCTTTGCTCCTCTCCTGTTTTAGCACGATGGGGGGCAAATTGCTCAACATGACCAATAGCAAATGGATTAATAAAAGTTTGAAAATAAATGCAGACATTGAAGAAAACTCAGCACATGGGCATCCGGGCCAGTGCATCCTGCAGAGAAATGGCACCTCCCTGTCAGCAAAGACTGCCCACTGGTATTCAGGTCATGCTTTTCCTTCTTATCATGCACACATAACCCCAACCTCTGATCCCAGGCAGTGTGGAGAAACCCAGCAAATTGCTGTGTTCCTCAACGTCCCTTGAACAGCCCACTCTGATTTATTGCCTTGACTGAGTGTGATCTGGTTTGCAAGGAACACCTTGTGACTCCCCTCTTACTGGCCTTGCTCTTTGCTTTCTTTTTTCTGAATCGTTTTTTCATTAGTGTGAGTTATTAGGAAAACACACTGGAGTAACGTGAATCCCATTCTCCCCGCCAAGATAAGACATAATTAATGACACAAGGCAAATTAGACATATAGTTGCTTGGGATTGTTGTTGTCTTAGATGCTATGAGCTCATCACCTAGACTCAGGGCAGATTTTTTCTTGTTAAGCCTACTGTGCTTTACGAAATTTATTTCTTCACAGTTCATCAGCAAGAGAAAGGTAATTACAGCAGCCCTTTTTACTGCACTAAAAAAACCTAATAGGATAAAGGAGCAGGGAGAAAAACAGCAAGTCCTCTCCTTACGGATTTCTGTGATGATGAAAAGGTTAGCAAGATAATTTACTCAGGAATTAATAGTCAGCTGAGCTCCTCTGGTCAGCTGAGAACCAGGCTAAAGACCAGAGGTGCCTCGCACATAACTTCAGGCAAATCAGGCAGGTTAAACCCTCTGATGGGCCGAGGCAGCCGGGACATCCTATGGTGCAAAGCAGACCGCTGCTGGCAAGGCTCCTTCTCCAGTCTGTGGAGACAGCAAGACACCTTGGCCCAGGCTCCGAAATAGCTGGCATGGGAATCAGGGAGCTGCTGGCCAAGGGAAAATGCCAACAGAAGAACTATGCCTTCAGCCACAGCTCTCATGGGGAATTAGGTGCTCCGATTGCTGGCTCCCAGTCTCACTGTGACATTCTCCATGGTTGGATAAATGCCCAGAGGCAGACTACTCAGCCAAATCACAGCCCTCACCTACTCATTCACTGAGCTACGTTTCTAGAGGACCCACCTGTGAGCCATGAGACATCTCTCTCATCCCTGGGCCAAGAATTACTTCAGTATCTGCTGCTAACTATGTGCTGGATCCCAGATGACAGCCTTTGTCTCCACGTTGGCTGGGTGGTGCAGTCATGCTGATGGTCATTTTCTGGCTCAGCACACAATAAATCTTCCACAACTGAGCTTTATAACTACAAAAGCCTTGAGAACACCCTCTCCTTGTAGCCAGATACCTCTGGAGAAGAGAGGCCAAATGGAGGAGGACCCAAATGCTTCATGGAGCAGTGCCCATGGTCCAAGGATGGGGATGAGGAAAGATGGACATCTGTATTTCTGCTTCTACCTTTCTTGAAGGCAGTGACAGTTGGTTTGCACAGAGATACCAGCAGGCAGGGTCCCAGAAGGGGACATCCTGATGCCTTGGGATCCTCATTGTAGGCATGCAGGTGCCAATGGACTTTCAGGGCCTTTCTGACTGGACAGGCAAAGAGGGGGAGATTAAGGTTCTATACTTCGGACTGAGACACGCCGAGCTAAACCACAATCAAGCAACCATTTCCTTTTGTGGCTTCAGCCCTAAGGGCCTAAATCGTCTGCTTATGAGATTCGGTTGATCATCCCAGGCCCCTGTGAGGCAGGGAGGCAACACCTGAAACCCTCTGCACTGCTCCTAAACCACGTGGGCTGGACAAATAACCCCTGCAGAAAAGCTCCATTTCAAAATATTTTGCAGTGAAAGTAAAATATTTCAGTGTGAAAGTACAATGTGTTCTTCAAACTACATTCTTGTAAGTACATGTTGTTGTGATCTTCTTGTATCATTTTCCAGATTGATTAAGAATGTATTTATTTTTTAAAAAATAAGATCTGCAGAGTGTTTAGAAAAGCCCCTTCTGAGTTATGCCCTCTTGCTTCTCAGTCTGGGCTCCCTTGGAGGTTTCTAAGACCAGTGTGAATTGCCTCATACTATCTAATGGAGCTTCAAAAAAACCACTTGAAAGAACTCAGAAGCCATCATCATAAACTGACTAATGGAGTATTTTAAGAACTCAACTCAAATATCTTTCAGAGACAGATATATCACTGAGCTACAGGGCTTTTGTTTTGTTTTTTTTTTTTTTCACAGGATAGGTAGCTTTATTCCCCAAAAAATGAAATGCTAATGCTTTTGATCCCACTTCTCTCAGGCAGTCTTTCAAGTTTCCATCATTTGGCAACCTAGCAAAGATTAAGAGACTTCCTGATGTCGTCCTCCTCTCTGAAAAGGAACACATGGCTGACGTACCCTTTTTTGCTTGTAATATCTGGACACACAATCAATGGAGATGTCTTACCTGCTTTCCATTTGGTGTTACTTCTTGTACTTCACCTGCTGCAGTCATCTGATAAAATACAGTGCCGATGGAACAGATTTGGATCAGGGAGGACTTTAGCCTGGCAATTAGCATCCTCTCCCTACATCATTTCCATGCTCTTAAGCCCTTCTAAACCTGTGAAAACACAGCATAGAGCTCCTAGTAAGGAGAACAAAACAGAGGAAAGAAACCATACATCTACATGGTAACAGATTTAAAATTTTTCTGGATTGGTTAAAACATGGAACACATCTAGATTATGGTGAACAGCTGGTACCTCCTTAACAGCTCTCGTTCAGAAAGTACCACTTACCCTGGGTCTTCTTGGACAGATCGCCACAGAAAAACTGAATGGAAATCCACTGATTTAAGAATGTACAATTGCAACGCTAAAAGATACCAGCCAGCCATAAAACTGCTGTAGGTCATTATTTCACACCTGATCACCATCGTAGTCATAATCCATTTGTGGCACTCTTACATCTCTGGTCCTTGGTATCTCTTACGACTTTATCTGTAGATATTTCCATTATCTGAATAATCAGTGTGTTTTCCTGTAACATCAGGAAATTGAGACCATTTTGCCTGAAGAAACCGGTGTCTCCCACTAGCCGGGCTTTGCAGCATCACAATAAAAGCAGCCACCACAGGAAAGACAGAGGTGTGGGTTTTGTCCCTCTGCCAATAAATGCTTCATACAAACTATGTGAGTGCTCATTTGAGCAAAGACTCAAATGGTGTCTTCTTCCAAATGAATGCCCTTACCTCTGCATTCCCACCTCCTCTAGGTCACCCTTTGGGGCTGCTCTGATGTGGTCTACAAGTAATCCCTGCAGGTGAGACAGTCTTCTCTTATGATCCTATTACTAAATTTAAAACTGCCAGTTCCTCAACACTGCCATAGTTTAAGGTCCCAGGCACAGGTATTTAGCTGTTTAAGAACACTTACTGATGGAAAGCTAGGCTTCTTTGGCAGCTGAGGATGGGTGTAAAGTTTAATTAAGCCACTTTAGGAGTGGGAAGATAGGACTAATTCTTCTGCCCCAGCTTAAAGTAACTTGGCTGACTTCACCTGGGCAGTAGGCAGAAAAACAGGGAGCTCGCTACATCTCCCACACTTGGCTGAAGACTTTGGTGCAAGGAAAGATGAACTTCCCACCGACCTCATTGAGTCCGTGCACTCTCCACATCATGAACATTAAAGTCTCTCAGATCTGTCTGCCCTTCAGAGGATGATTTTTCCTGTTTAATTCAACTGCCCTAAAACTTGGGAGTACAGTTGCAGCTTCAGACTGGTAATTACTTGGCAACTAAATAAACTACAGCATTGCTGCACCCTGAAAAGCTAGACTACCGTGTAAGCTTTCATTGTATGCTTTATTCACACTTTCTAGACAAAGCCCCCAGACTTGAAATAAAACAGAAGGGAGAGCCAACATGAGGAGAAAGTGCAAGCTAAGTGCATGCTATTTTTTACTTTTAGTTGCTGCATTACGGGCAAGAAGCCTAGGGCAAATTATGCAATTAACATTAAGCAATGTTATGCTTCTGGTGTCTCAATGCAATGGTTTTCAGATGGATAGACATAAAATAATCCCACATCAAATTATAATCAAGACATGTGACGTGCCGGTTTTAACCGTTTATGACGTGCCTGCCATCAGGTATGGTCCAAGAGAGGCAGATGTGGAGGAAGTGGTGGAAAGGAGGATAATTCATGTGGCCAAAACCCACTCACAGTTCATCCTGTTCATTCCAGAAGATTATTATCATCTGCACCTTGCCACTCAGCAATATTTTTCAGGATACTTCAAGCAACATTCCTGAAAGGTCGCTACTGACAGAGGCACCCTGTTGTGAAGTCTGCCATCAAAAAGCTGTGAACAAATGGGGTTTCCAGCAAGATCAGAAGCTGGGTTGGGCAGGAAGATGCTGTGGATGAGACCTGCTGTGCTGAAGATAAGACCAGAAGCACAGGGAAGTAAACCACACTCAGATTCAACCAACAGAGATTGACACTGCCATTGCTGCTCCTGTTGAAGGAACCTCAGACAAGAGTATTCCTGCAGGTCCCTTCAGGTTTTTTGCCAATCCAAAACTCAGGTAGCCAGGGTTTGACAGAGTGGCAACAAGGAGAGAACACCACTGTTAATTGCAAGACCAAGCCTCTATTAATTTCACTATGAAAAAGCAACAGACACTCTAAGCTCTTAGAAGATCATGACTAACACTTTATGAAGATAAAAAAAAATCAGCCTTCATGCTCCCAGGTGCAGAGATACCAGCAGTCTTCTGTTAGTACTAACTTTTACTGTAATGATATAGACAAGAAAGACTGGCTGGAAGTGCTAGGCTCCAGAACACTCTGTTTAGAAACAACAACAAAAAATGACCCACTCAAAAAACACCATGGAGTCTCTTCTTTTTTTTTTTCTTGTTGGATTTCCAAATATATTGCGGACAATGAACATGGTTGATGGAATTGCTGCATCTGCTTCTTGACCTGTTTTACTGAAAGACTACTTTAAAAAAGTCTGAGTCTCTTTAATCCCACTCATTCTGTCCCAATATTAACAAAGACCTATAAATTACAAATAACCAATTTTCAGCTGAAGCACAGAATATGAAAAGAACATATTTATCCAATGTTATGTTGCAGGTCAGATCTTTCGGACAGGTTAAAGCTCTCTGAAGTCCTCCACTTCCAAACTCAGATTTCTGCATTTGCAAAGCATTTTTATTCCTTTAGCCATGACCAGTAAAATGGCCTGGACTTGGACCTCCTGACCTGGAGGTACTAATTCAGAAGAGGGGTGTGAATTCCAGCAAATATCAATGGAAGGGCAAAATTCCTGTCCCTCCCAGCTGCAGGAGACAAAAGCCAAGCTTTGTCTATTCCAGATCATCCGTTTCAACACTTCTAGGAAACAAGTTACCCATAAAGTTAGGCAGGACGCTTAGACACTCACTTCCACCCTGAAAAACAAACAATAAGGAGAAGGAATTTCTTGCCTTGCCTTTCCTGAAATCCGAATCAGTGTTAACAGGCCCTGTTGAACAACAAAACCACAGTCACACCACACACAATATCTCTGGCTTCAGCAAAAGGAAGAAGGAAACCTATGATTTCTGTCTCCAGAGAGGTGCCCACTTCTGACATTCTCTTGCCAGCCACAGAATACACCATAATTCGTGTTCTCTACCACAATCCTTTCAGGAGAAAAGGAAGATGTTTCTCCAAGACTTCTGCCTTCCAGGAATGAAAACATGAGATCGGATTTATTCAGGAGTTTCTTCCAGGGATGGCAAAAAGAAGGAGAGTTGGAAAGGAATAAGCATTCCGAGTAGGTGAGGTCCCTTCTGAAAGGTCCAGCATAACACATGTCAGTATTAGCCGAGTAGCATAGCTTGCATTGAATATTTCCTTTTAGCAATGCAACTGAAGGCTCAGATCTGAGTTCTTACATCCCTGCTAGCTTGAATGTCAGAATAAAACCTCAGCTCTATACCTGGTATTTATTTTTTCAGATGTGAATATGAAATTTGAGAATTTCAAATTCTGACCTGGCTCTGTAAGTAGCCTTTCCTCTTTCAGGTGTCAGGAAAAAAAAAAAAGTCTCCATGAAAACCTTCTGTTGTCCAAACTGTGCTTGAAGATTGTCTAATGGACCACTTCCCTTCCCTTATTCTGTGATTTTGTCCTATGCCATTTTTGAGCATGTCCTAGGGCATGTCTAAGGGTTGTTCTGCTCCAACTGACATGGAGCACAGCTGGAGCTGGTCTCATGGCAGTTTCATGCTTTGCATGCTGCATAGGGGATGTGCCCTCCTTGGTTAGTCCATGTCCTCTGACTGGTGGGTCTCCACCTCGTGACATGGGATGGAGTTACCAGCTGGGGCTTCTTCCAGCCTAGGCACTTCTCTACCAGGAATAACCACTTAGTAGAGGTGCTTCTTTCAGTTAAGGATCTTTTTGGAGCACAGACTGCCTTTTCTTTCTGTACTAGGGACAAAATGAGTCCCAGGTCTCAGCAATATTCTAGCCACTACAGACATGCAACACCATACATCCTTCATGTTATTTAACCTCCTCCATGGGATGGAAGGAAACAGGAACAGGAGGACCACAGTGAGTGTGCAGGAAGACCGAAGTGACCTACAGCTCTTCTAATATGGGTGTTTATTGCTTTCCCAATATGATAAAGCTGAGATCAGTCCCTTTCATGCCAGCACAACTGAACTATTATTGTTTCCTGCATGTGGAGGTGGAAATGTCGTATTTTAGCCCTGATTTGCTTTTTTTTCTTATTTTGTGGTTTCCATGTGCTAAAACTGACTAAGAGGAGTAACGTGTCCTCTGTAATGGTGAGAAGCAGCTGCTTTCATGTGATCTCACAGCCCATTGAGCAATGCCAGGCTTGAAGGTGTTATTGGAGGAAGCATTTTTACTGCCAGGATTTCTCGTGTCTCTGGGGTTGAGGCACCAGAGCAGACTGTTACTGCTGCTCAGAGCAACAGCAAAAACCTCCTCGCAGCTATTTAGACCCAAATTGGCAGAGTTTCATGTTAGAATGGATTTGTGCACATTTATGATTTGCATGGGATTTTATCACAGCATGCAAGTCTTGGTTTTCTGCCTTGGTGCAGAGAATTCAAACCCAAACACACACCTCCCTCTGTCTGCTTCATCTTTCTGGAGCCAACGTTGGCACAAACAACTCCCTCCCAGTACTTTCCTTACCAGACCAGCAACTTACACCCTTTTTTTTTTTTAAACCAACCGGCTTTGGTTTTCATTACAGTAAGGGCTGATTAACCTGGCACTCACTGCTCCTCACCTCATAAGGGCATGAGGCCAGCAATAACATACAGTAACAGAGAGAGTCACCAAAGAAGCTCTGTGCAGAAACCAACTCCCTGAGATAAGATTCCAAACCTCAGTTATTCTCCTGCAACACATGGGAGTAGTTTAATGAATCTAAGAAATACCACGTAAGGAAAAGCTGGAAGACAAAGGCCCTGACTCAGGGTAAAAACTTGAGCAAGTGTGGCATTATAATAACCTTAGTAGTTATTATAATTACATCAGTAATTTTTCTTAGGAAGATGATTTGTACTTCTTGTTATGACAGATGCAAAAGGTAGACTTCAATTTATCTGCTTTCAGTTACAAACAGCTCTAAAATGGCAAGACCTTCAAGGGTGCAACGTATGTCCTATTTACACATAGAATTTGCTTAGAGAATGATCCACATCTGCACCTTTACATAAGCGATTGCACAGCATCTGGCCAGCCAAACATGAGGCAGCCTGTTGTCAGCACACCTTTACTCCCAGTCAATCCCCTGGCGAGCCCAGTGGTGCTATGGAAAGAATGAATTGGCCCAAATAATTTCACCCTTTCATAACTGAGGCCAAGTTTAACAAAACAATTGCTATAAAGACTTCAGACTTCCTAAAAGCGAAACAACTCACTGAACTACTGACTTGAGGAAAAGGTCAGATAAAACAAGATGAGTCTGGCAGTATGATCTCTTTAAGATGCCGGTTAAATTTGCAGTGGGGACCAGCCCACACAGCAACAACAGGAAAAAACCCAAGGCCTCCACAATGCAGCTACTGTTGCCCTGATATAATGCGAAATCACCTGATGGCGCAGAAAAGCTTGAGTGACTGAAGTCCTTTCTTGCAAACTTACAGCCTGATCAGAGGAACTCCATGGAGACGAGACAGCTCTTCTTGACAGAAAACCTAGGATCTGGTAAACTCCCAGCAAAAATTACCAGAGTTTCAAAGTCATATCACGTAATTTAAAACATCTGTTCAGATACTGAGTGGGGGAAAATATTCCATAAGAAATAGATCAGGAACTTCTTTTTACTCCCTGCTTTTTAGAACTCTCCAAGGAAGGGGTTTTCCCTATTATTCTTATTTTTTCAAGTATGATATCCTCATCAAAAGCTAGAGTGTTTTATCTAGAAGCTTATTTTTCTCCAAATGATTATTTTAAAAAAATAAATTTAAGGAAAGAACTTTACATACCTAATTTCTGGCTTCTTTCATCCCTTTAGTCTTCCTGGGATGATATTGCAAGAGTGGTTTACATGTTCTTTAGCGTCGTCTTCTAGAAATACAAGAAAATAAATAATCTGTCTTTCAGGTGTTTTTTTTTTTATTTAAACAAAACCAGAAATAACTGAACTTTGCCCTCTACTTTTGCCAAAGCACTTTAGAAACATAAGGCTTCCTACAGACTGAGATGAGGTGCTAACGGCAGAAATAAAGAGAAGTGTGTTTATTACATTGTAAACATAAATCGAATAACGACTCAGTGGTTGCCAAGGTGTCATTAGCGATGGGCAAATCTCACGACCGTGGCAGCAGCAGTTGGCTGATGTATAGCACTCAGCATGGCGTACATGGCATTACACAATGACCAGCATGGTGTTGCACAGTGTACCCTTGAGCTGTGGCACGAGCATTTTGAAGGACACCCAAGCAGCCCTTACAGGAGGCTCCGAAAGGTCTCAGTGCAACTGATGAGTCCCCCATCACTTCTCAAACTGGGCCTTCTGCCAGCACATAGCTGAAGCCTACCCATTTAAACCACAAGGAATTTCTCTTGGTCCAGCCAGGAGAACTCAAATGTTCCTTTTTTTTTTTTTTTTTTTTTTTTTTTTTATTTTTTTGTGTGGGATTTTTTAANTTTTTTTTTTTTTTTTTAAATTTTTGGTCTGGAATTTCTCAAGAAAAACTTTGCAATGACAGAATGCCTATGGGAAAAAAAAGTCATGCCTGTGCCTGCCAGGACTGAGGGAGACCTGAGCAGCTACCATGGACGTGAAGGTTTCTGTGTCTTCTCACCCTCCTACGTCTCCGTACATCCCCGTTTGGGTCCCATCCCACTGCAGGGAGGACACATGTAATTCCTTTCCCCGTGGGCTGGAATTGCCTATGGCAACTGTCCATCACTTTCCAGAGCCAGCAGGTTTAGGGGTGTATGGGTGCCATTCTTTCAGGAGCCAGAGATATGGAATTTGAGATCACTTTTAATCGAAGGAGTTTTAAAGGAAAGTCTCATTTCTGCAACTAGATTAATTAGAATTTCTTAGACAACAGGAGAGGGCATCACTATGGTCCCTTTTGGAAGCCAGGCTAGAGACACTACAGCTGTTTGAGGCACAGCCTCTTCTCATCCTCTATAGTTTCCCTGAAATAACTCCTACCAAGCCGTGATTCATGGTTCTGGACTAAGCTATAGAAAAATCTCATGGGAATCTAGAAGATAAATGGCCTTTGGTTTTCCATAAATAGAAGCAATGGAAACAGAGCATTTATGTTGCCTTAGACACTGCCAGAAGGGTTTGCAGCTTCTCTGCAAATCTGTAGGATTCTATTGCGCTGTGCCTAAAAACATATTTACACTGGGAACAACAGGCTGTGTGGAAATGGCATCTTTTTATACTGGCAAACCACTGGAAAATTAAGCCACAGTCCTTGATAGACTTTTGGACCACACTGAAAAATAGAATTTAGGAAAACATGAAGAAATCTGAATTGACATCAGTAATGGTGAAAATCTTTGGCTTTGTTAGCAAGTACCTTTCAAAAGCAGCTCCTAATTGTGTCCACCCTCCTGCAGCCCATTGCTTCTGTCACCTCCACTTGCTCCCTGTGGAAATCTGGTGCCGAAAGGATGGATATCAGATCGGACCCAACTCTTCTCTTGTCATTTTTGTCTTTCTGGGCAATACTCAGATTCTTCCAGCTAGGTAGACTGTTGAAGCAAGGTTAGGTCTATTAAGTACAACTGCCCCGTAGCTGCTTACAGGATGGGATTGCTATGGCATGAGCAACACTTAGTCCTTGTTGCTACAGGCTTACGCTGCCGTTAAGTCCACTGTTTGGATTACAGACGTAACGGGTGGTTTCCTTGAATTGCAACATGGTTCCGGTATGCAGAGTAGGTATTGGGGTGTGACTAGTATTAGGTCTTCCAGACCATCTGAAGGTCAGTGTGTACGATGCGTAACAGTAGCAATACTCGTTTTCAATTTGGTGCTCATGATGTTTCACAGACCAATCACACAGGATGAGCAAATGCTGCATCAGACTGAAAACCGACTTCAGGTGTTGACATGTAAAGGAGAACCCAGTGCAGGCAGCAGAAGACCTATGGTGTCATCTCCCCTGACCCTTTCTCAGCAGTTGCAGTTATACACGGGATACAAGAGGTAACAAATCGGGTCCTTCCAGTCCAGAAGCCAGAATAGAGAGCTCGAGGAGCAAAAAGTAAATGGTTGCAGTTCGTTGATTCTCAGCACTGATTCATGCACGCAGCCTGGATGTACATCAAATCCTCCGCCGAAAAAGCTGTATGAGTCATTGTTTCCAGAGAAATAGAACTTGCAGCAGACACCACAATGTACCTCTTTCCTTCTGCAGTTACACATGCAACCATTACTTACAGTCTTCATTGGCTTATTTGAAAAATTCAAACATGAGATTAATTATATCGGTCAGTAATTGCCCTGATCCTGGACAAAATTCCCATATACAAAGCAAAGGCTACAGAATCTTGCCTGATATGACTGAGGGGTCTCTTGCTTCTTTATGGGTTTGCACGGCTCTCCCCAAGGAGAGGGGTCTATCTTCTTCCAAGAAAAGAAAAAAAAAAGCTTGGCATGAGAGGAGGAAACACTCTGGGTTTTCTTTTTATGTCACATCCCTCTCTCTGAGAACATTTCTCCTCTTCCAAGGGCAGGGCTGACAGTGTTTTGCTTCCAGGTTTCAGCCGTAATCCCTCTTTGAACAAGCTGCCATTGCCCTTCACCAGGACTGTTCTTCCTGACAGTGGTAACATTTATTTGTCATGGCTGAGGAAAAGACGTGAACTGAATCACACATATATCCATTTCTAAGAAAGGCTTTTAAAACTCTCCAAGATGCTTTCCTCTAAGTGTTCGTATGTATCATCTGAACAGCTGCCAGACCACCAGCCATGAGGCACTATCAAGCGTAACAACTCTTTGTTATTTTATATATTCCTCCTGTTGGAAATAATCAAATATTGCTAGCTTTCTCTGGAAAAGCAGTCCTGAAACATTAGTGAAGTTTTAAGAAATAAATAGGACTTTCATCACATATTAATAGGCAACATCATCTTTATGTCTGTCATTTCTGCCACTTTTCCTGGAACACTGCTGAAAGCAACGTATTCAAATTTCTCTTAGCTGGACTAGCTATCAACACCACCTTTTACTTCCATTACTACTGCATTTGAGTAACATTCTTTTCTGTAAATATATCTAACAGAAAATATGAAAAATGTAAAGATTTTTCACAAATTCTAAAAGCTTTGTATCATGTCAGCCCTTGGACCTTGACAAATGTGCTCAGTTACTATCACAGTGACAAAAGCATGACCAAAACTCCACCTCTGTAGGGCAGTAGACACGGCAAAGACCATTATTTTGTAAATACCTGCCTATTTCCATAACTCTCTATTTACTTCCACTTGCATACATATTTTAATGTTTCCTCTGCATACCTCAGAGGCTGCCGTCATGACAACTCTCATTCTAGAGCCTCTGCTTTTGGCTAGCAAGCTGTGACAGACTCAGTGAAATCAGTAGGAAAAGAGGTAGGTCTGTTATGAAGATCTCATCCTCGTCCAGTGCAGAATACTGCCAATTCATCACTGCATTTGCATTTTCAGCTCACTCAGGTGCTCTGGAGAGACTCCTTGGACGAGGGACAAACCACAGGCGTCTTGGTACATTCGGGCATTTAGTTGGTTCTGGCTGGTTGGGGAGATGACGATTATTTATTACAAAGGAATAATGCCAAGAAAACATCTGATGGTGATGGGCAGCTGCATAGCAAAGAGCTGAGAAACACCAGATTCTTCTGTCTTTAAGCCATCCTCCTCTTTAAAATGCAAAATATTGAAAGCCAATTTCTCTAAGCGTGATCTTGCGTTGAGCACAAAGTATTGCCTGCTGCTTTCATTCTTAACCCAGATTAAGTCAACGATATCAAAGAAAGACTGCCAAAATGTAGCCCTTTTCTTCACCCTGAAGAATTTACAGCTTAAGCTAGATTAGGAAAAAAATATACAAGAAAATGAACAAGACAGATAAGATATGCAACACTTCCTGGGGAGAACATGAGAAGATTTCTAGAGATTGTATTAAGAGAGGATTAAGAAGGAAAGGAGAACATAGAAATATTACAGCTGTTAGGGAAATGAACTGAAAACATTTCTTCCTGCTGTGGAAAAGGTTGGACCTTTGTTGAAAAACACAGAAATGCAAACAAAGAACCTTTTGTTTTCAAGCTGTGTCAAAAGCACTTTCACTGGTTTTGACAACCTTTTGAGGGAAAGGTTTTGACAAATCCCATGCTCAGCCTAACGAAGAGGGATGAGAGAGAGCAAAGGAGAGCAGAAGGGCTGGGGCACAACAAAGCCATTGGTGGGGGGCAACAGTGAGGAACTGCAGAGAGCCAACATCAGGAGGAGTTAGCAGTAAGGTCAATGATATATGAGACCCACAGTCTGGTTTTCCCAAAGACTTTTTTTCTTTTGAGTTTGGAAATCATCTTAAATCCTCTATTTTTTTGTATTTTAATAGGTGAGTGGCAGAAGGGTGCCCACAGCATCTCTTCCAACCACACCAACAGCCTACACAGCAAACAATCCTTCAGTACAACAGCCCAAACTCTCACTCACAAAAATACATCACACCACAAGAAAACAAAAAGCAGAAAGATAATAGGCTTGGTTCCTTGTAACATGGAGATGTGAAGGTCTAAACCCTGGCTTTGGGGGAAGCCGAAGAGGTTTCTCTTTGCTGCTGACAGCCCCATCACATAGGCAGGATGAGGATCACAGGAGACAACAACTGGTCCAAATCGCAGTGAGTGTCACGGGTTTGATGCAAGGGAGCAAGAGGATGGACAGGCAGTGTTTTGGCTGCTGTAAAGGGCGCTTCAGAAAGGCCAGGTTTAAAGAAATAAAAACAGAAGATAGACTGTTTTGGTAGGTGAGAGGTAAATCAGTGCTGCCTAAGAAAATCCTTAAACTGCTCTGTGTGCTGCTTTTCAGGTCATAAAAAGAAATATGCTGCACATGAGGAATTTGTTCGCAGCTCTGCTTCACAAATGGGCAGGCAACAGCCTTAGAGAAGTCGCTGTCATTTTTATAGAAAGAAAATATTTTAACAAGATGTTCTGTCCTTGAACAGGGGCTATTCCCTGTGTCCCTGGACACCTGATCCCCAGAGCCAAACCGAAGCGTGTGGGACTGGAAAACACGCAGCCGAGTGGCCACCGCCTCCTTGCAGCACGCCAGCTGCGAACAGGAGCTGCTGAAATGGACTTTCTTCTTGTCAAACACAGCATAAATCTCTGCTCCTGAAACAGCTCCCTGAAAACCCACCATTCCCACCCCTGCCCGCCGGCCTCTGCTGCAGGACGAGCTGGCGAGTGGCTCCATGGAGCAGGGAGCATCACCGCCATGGACCAGGGCTGCTGGCTTCAGGTGCATCGGGCATTTGATGCCTTTGCCCATCCATCTACAACGTCCCTCCTCAGCTGCTGCCTCCAAGCACGTTCTCAGCTTGGAAAACGAGGACAACCCTCGGGATAAACTAGTAACTTTCCCGTGCCAGGAACATTTTCTGCCTCACTGACCACATCAGGTAAAATTTTGCTGGAGTCTAGGCAGTTTCCCTCCAGCCACCATCTTCTGAAGGGCTGATGGACCCAACCCATCAGGGGATTAATTATCCCAGCAGGTCTCAGCAATATGCCTTGCATGTCCCCTTGCATGAAGGACAGGAGATGGATTATTCTGCTACCAGGAGGTAACACATCCCCATCCTGTCCGAATGATCAAGGCACCATCCCTTCCTCTCTCTGTTTCAACCACTCATTTCCTTCTGCTGTGGGTACAGCCACCATCCTTGCAACACCCCACGGAGATGCCTATTCCCCTTGAGGGATTAATAGCCTAAATTTCCACACTCAAGGGCCAGCTGGCAAAAAAGCCACATCCTGTGTGAGTCAGGTGCACCAGTGCATGTAAAACATACTGTGGCCTTGTGGTTACATCAAACTGTGATGCGATATCCTGGGTAGATTCCTCCTGCTTCTGCATGTCCCGTGTTTATGAATATGCCGAAGGGTAACCCTGTCCTAGCAGCCTTCGTCAGACCTTGTAAGCTCTTGAGGGTTTTGGAAGTGAATATAAATATACCTGTGTTTATTCAGAAATAAATATAAACATGGTGTTTTTCTTACTGTTTCTGGCTTTGACATGTGTAAGAATTTTGGGTGGTACAGCTTGATGCAAGGACGGTGATGGGGCCATCCTATGGGAGCCATCAAAGGCAAAACATCAGCCAGAACATTTGGGCAAAATCTGTACTTGTCACCAAGCCACAGCATTTACTCAAAGCCCAGTGTAAAGGTATTTTTCTTTCCAACAGCTCATGATTTGTGCTAGGTTATTGTTGGCTACTCTCTGTTTGTAGATATTTTCACATCTGTTAGCCCGTAAAGAGCTACATTGTTCTCTCCTCTCTCTGTTTCTGTAGGTGAGATTGTTTTGGAAAGGACACCTTGTAGGTTAGATAGGCTTCACCTTGACCTGTAACCATGTCAAAATGCAGGGGGTCAATACAACATATACATATATATACATACATATAAAAGAAAGACCCAGTTTCAATTTTGGAATTTTTAGGGGTACCAGCCCTTGTTCACTGATGTCCATCCATAGAGTCAAAATCCTCTTGGCCATTTTCACCAAATTCTCTGGGATGACCAAGAGCAGTTCAAAAATGACAAGACCAAATGCACTTTGACTGCATGATGGCTTAATTTTAACCAGCAGAAGTTTCAGGGGGAGAAAAAGAAAAAAAAAAAAAAAGAAAAATAACTTGTTGACATGAAGCATGTGGAGTCACTCATCTAGGATTGTGTAAGGGCTATAAATCTGTCTGGGAATGAGGCCTGAAATGCATCATAAAAAGTATATAATCAAAACTATAATATCAGTTTAAAATTTATGGTAGGTAATTTAGGGAGAGCATTACATGTCTGAGCTTTAAATCAAATGTTCTCCTGCTGTATATTTCTGCAAGCTTTTGTATAAAACTCTTTTCTCTTCTTTCCTTTTACTTGAAACAAGTCAAAGAATTAAAAAACTCAATACTATTTTCTACAAATTCATCAGTGAAAACTATGTAATCTGAAAGGCAATACAAACCTGCCACAGAAACTGAGTTCCAGTAGAAAGCTTCTACTGATTTAAACTTTGGGGGAAAAGGTCATTCAATAACATAAAAGAGAATTCATCCTCTCTCACAAAGTTTGACTCAACTAATTTATCTCTGCATTTTACTTATTACTTTAAGATGTTCTTCTGACCTCCATATCCCCACTGTAATGATCTCGTTGGTGTTAGTTTCTCTCTCTTCCTCTCCCAAAAGACTACTATTGTCTTTCCATGAACAGATGAAAACCAGATGGGGAGGACAGGGAGGAGATAGAGAGTTGGGCTGTCTACCTGAATTTTGCTGTGCCTGGTGAGTATGGGTAAGCATTATCAAAATTAATTCATTAAATTACTCTCTAAAACCTAATAGAAATCTTTCTTTTGGTTTTAATATTGTGCCAAGGGAACAATAATCGTGATTCTTCCAAATTACATGGGGCCAAAGCTTTATCTCATCTAAATTTCTCTGCACCACAAACCAGCCAACAAATTGCCCAGCACGAAAAAACAGGAGCTCTGTTAGTCTGCAATGACTCGCCAAGAAAAGGCTACAGGGAACAATGCAGGAGAGATTCTCATACCCACAGAAGAAACACAAGAGCAATTTCTAAAACAAACTAAAGGCTCATCTTTTTTTGATGGTATCTGTTGTAGCTGGATTTCTTGGTATTTGTTTGGTAATTCTGGAAACATTAGTAAGCGAACCACAATCCTTACACCTGGTACATGGAGAGGTTCATGGCAGAGATATAGATATAGATAAATATATATAGTTATGAAACTGGTTCATCTAAATGCTAACTGTAATATATCTGGGATGCTGTTTGCCTTTTCCCTGTTGTTTGGCTCACTGGGAGACAGCGTTGTGCAATCTTTCATGCGCAGTTACATTTCTGCCAGTCATAGTGGAAAAGTTTTAGCAAGGAAAAGTTCCTTGGCTAGATATCAAACACACTCTCAAAAATTAATTTCAGGGTTTTGCTAAGGCTCAGCATTCATGGCTAGAAAGAGCTGATGTGCCCTAGATTTCAGTGCACCAAAGCAGACTGTGGACGCCTCCATGCATCCTTCTTGGGACTGTCTCACCATGTGTTTCTTTCTTACCCTCTGTTTGCCTCTGTTCCCCAGAAGACTACGAGTGAAGTTTGGTTTTGGTTGAGTATGACTATTTCCTTACATTGACAGCTAATTTGTAGCTTACAGCCTGATGTTATCCCAGCAAAGAGTTTATGGTCCCGTTGCCATCATGCAGTAGCATCTTCTAAGCAAACAGAAAGCCTTTCTGTCATCTAGTCATCGTCCCAAAGTCAGGTTTGCAAGCCAAAGAGCAATACAGAAGTCTCCACCAGGCAGCATAAAAACTTCATGAGCAAGCTAATTCTGTGGCTGAAAATAAATACCCCTGTTTGGGTTAGACAACCCAAGAGCTGCTAAAGCCTGACCTGTAATGAACATGGGACATATGAAATAAATTCTGCTGAGTTTCTCCAGAATAAACCAGATGCTGCTGCCACTGGGAAATTCAGATGACTGTTAGGATTAATGAAAGATCCAATAAGTAGAGCAGAAATTTGGAATTTATAGATGAGTAGTAAGTCCTTTGCAACCCCTTAGTAAGCAGGTAATGTGTAGTTGTGGTGGCTCAGGAGCTGTGTGACCCCAAGACTCAACGGCTGCTGCCCAAGGTCTCTCCTGGACAAGGGGAAGAGGACCAGATGTTACTTACATCCCTTGCTCCGCTACACTGATGGGCTTCTCAGTCTGGCAAAGACTTCCCAGCCTTCATCTACGTCCAGCTACACACGGGAGAAACGAAAGCAGTCTCCCAGTGGCTCTTTTTCCCATGGCAGTGGAAAAATATGGGTAGAGGAGAGACAAACAGTCCCATGTTCCCTTGCTTGATAAAAAGGTTGCTCTCAGCCAGACCCTAGAAAGAAGCTGGCATGATCAGACAGGGTGATAGCAAGTTTTGCTCTTCTTTGCAAGGCCCAGGACATACTAGAATAAAGTCAGGGTGAAACATGGAAGAAAAGCACAGGAGCACAAAGAGAAGGCAGAGTCGGGGAGGGAAGGGGGGGAAACCAGCCACCAAATAGCCAAGTATGTGGTCTGTATATCTTCTTTTACAGACTTAGTACATTATCCCCTGCTATCTGCATGTCACATCCTATCACTCACTCTCCATGGATTTACACAATGGATTTTCTCTCCTTTGGTGACACAGTGCTTTGGCATTTGGACTGGCAAGGCAACAAATATTGATCTCTGGAGCAACTCCTGATTTCAGTACACAATGTCCCGCACTGCAGTCCAAGGCTCAGGCTGCCTCTTCTGCTCCACTTTATCACTGAGGTCTTGGCTGCATCTTCTGCTTTTTTCTTTTTTTTTTTCTTTTTGTACTTTTGCCTATTTTTTTTTTTTTACCAAACTGTCCTCTAGAAATCTGTTAAAATGAATAACCGCTTTGCTGTAGCGTCAGCTGAAATAGCGTTGAACATGGAGCTGAGATTTATAAAAGCTGAATGTTCAGACATTTGTTCGGGATGGAAACTATTAACCTTCAGAGGGTGACAGTTGATTTTAAGCAAACCTCTCTATCTAATCTATTTATATGAACCTTCTCACTGCAGTACCTTTACATGTAAATCTCGTCAACGCATTCACCACCAGATGCAGCGCTAAGAGCTGCAGAGACTAGCAATTAGAGTAGGGAATTTGAGCTTGAGCCCTTTGCTCTGCTGGCACCACTGTCCATACCTTCCCAGTGTCCCAGTTTCCCTCCAAGATCCCTGGATGTGCTCAAGGCTGGGTTTTGCTGGGATCGGTACTGTTCATCACTTCTACAAGTATTTGACCTGCTCCAGAGGAAATCTAGTTAAAGGTGTGAGTCAGCACCATAAAACCATTCATTTGGGGGCTGGTACTGCTCTTGTTACTCTTAAAGGTGGAAACGACAGGCTCAGAAAATTCAGAGTAGAGGAAGGAGGAATGTTGACTTCAGCTCTCTTCTCACAAAACAGTATTGCAAAGCTAGGTTACATTTTTCCTTCTTCTTTCTCAACCCAAAGCACCTGAGGTCACTTCAGCACGTCTGAGTTTGATCGGAGGGGAGGACAACACCAAGCTGTGTGGAGCGGTCAACACACTGGAGGGAAGGGATGCCATCCAGAGGGACCTGGACAGGCTTAAGAGGTGGGCCTGGGCAAACCTCATGAAGTTCAACAAGGTCATGTGCACATAGCTCAGGGCAATCCAAATCACAAGTACAGGCTGGTTGAAGAATGGATAGAGAGCAGCCCTGAGGGAGAGGACTTGGGGGTGCTGGTTGATGAGAAGCTCAACATGACCCAGCAATGTGCACATGCAGCCCAGATAGCCAACTGTATCGTAGGCATCAAAAGAAGCATGGCCAGCAGGTCAAGGGAGGTGAGATCCCACCTGGAGCTGTGGAGCCCCAACATAAGAAGGACATGGACCTGTTGGAGCGAGTCCAGAGGAGGGCACGAAAATGATCAGAGGGCTGGAGCACCTCTGCTGTGAAGACAGGTTGAGAGAGTTGGAGCTGTTCAGCCTGAGGAAGAGAAGGCTCCAGGGAGATCTTATAGCAGCCTTCCAGTACCTGAAGGGGGCCTACAGGACAGATGGGGAGGGACTCTTTGTCAGGGAGGTGAGCTACAGGACAATGGGTAACGGTTTTAAACTGAAAGAGGGGAGATTTAGATTAGATATTAGGAAGAAATTCTTTACTCTGAGGGTGGTGAGACACTGGAACAGGTTGCCCAGAGAAATTGCGGATGCCCCATCCCTGGAGGTGTTCAAGGCCAGGCTGGATGGGGCTTTGAGCAACCTGGTCTAGTGGGAGGTGTCCTTGGCCATGGCAGGGGGGTTGGAACTAGATGATCTTTAAGGTCCCTTCCAGCCCTGCACCCATCACACAGGACAAAAGTTTAAGTAAACAGAAGTTATTGCTTCTCTGGGATGTGGTTGTGAGCAGGGAATGAATGGCTCCACAATGGTATGTCCCAAGGACCAGCATGTAGGTGTTACTGCATGCTGCAGAGGCATCCTGATTTTGAGTGAGGGATGCCTCAGGAGAGGTAGGTACAGGGCTATGAAGGAAAGCCTCATGTTTGTGATTCCCTTTGCATGAAATAAAAGGCATCAAGACTGACTCTGGCCTGAGCTTGGCTCTTTGCCTGTGGAAAACATAACAGTATGTAATGTTCCTCATGCCAGTGGATAGCCCAGTAACTATTTTAATTACTGTTTATGGTAACTGAATCGCAATAGAGGATTCAATAGCACATTTTTAAGTTCTTAACTCATAGTCAATATGTTCCTCATCCATATCCTGGGTAGGTTGCTGCATTCAGGAATATACTTGTTCAGAGGCACTTAAAAAAAAATTATGTCTAAGGGTAGTCATGGCACACTTGCCTGGTCCCAAGCAAATCCTACCCAAGATGCTCCCAAACTATTTTGGTTGGTTTGAAAAGCTGGTGGAACCAGACCAGAAGTACCTTGCAACTCCAAGCTTTTTAGATAATCCCACAAAAAGCAACCACACCATTGTTGAAGATCAGCACAACCACTTGAAGATCAGCAGAAAAAGTATTTTAGAAGGATCACGGAAAACACGACAGCTTTACAAAACTAAGGCAATTACGTGAAGCTCTGGTGGAGCTGGTGAAAAGAAGCGGTGAGGCAGAACTAGAAGCACTGTCTTACTGCAATCAACTGTCAAAGCCTGCACAGACATACCCATGATTGACAGTTTCCTGACTGACACACAACAAACAGCGGACATTAACAACCCCTCTTTTCCTACTACTCATCCTCCTGACTGGCCTTTCTGGTTTTAATGTTGTCACCCCTCATTTTAATTAGTAAGAGTTGGCTACAGCACAAACTGTCCACCTGTTCCCCTCAAACTGCAGTGAAAGCCCATTAATAACCAAAATACAGGACACATGTAAGCTTTCCAGCAATGAAACGAAAGCCTAGGAAATACCTTGATACCGTTGTCCCAGGGAACACTGACTTTCATTTCTGTTCATTTCTCTGACATCTGGTACGCGTTGCTGGGGAACGGTGCTCCGTTCAGCCTTGGACTCCTTCCACCCTGCGGATTCAGTAACAGAGTCAAGACACCTGTACCAAAACACAAAGCCATCCAAGTCTGATCGGATATGCTGCCTGAGAGACATTATTCTTTTCAGATGAGAGGTAACTATTAGGCCCTGGCTATGCTGGAAAGACAACACTATATTTCTTGCAAGAACTGGGATATTAATTTCTGGTACAATTCAGAGTCGGGACATTTTTGCTCTCCTAAGATTCCCCCACCCTGAGTTTACAGTTGGTGGTATTAATCTTTATTCCCCCACCAAAAAACACAAACTCCATTTCTGTTGCCTTGCCAGTATCGTCTGGGTCTACAGCCCCAGCGCGGAGTTACAATGGTGAAGGAATGTGCTGCAATGCCGTGTCTTGCCAAGCCTGAGGTAGGATTATTCTGGCCTCTCCAGGCCTTTAAAAATGGCCATACTTTGCTACCTACCTCACTTTCCTGATGAAGGCAGCTCTGCAGCAGGCAGGAGGCCACGATTCCCTCGGATGTGTTGCCAAGAAGGGGACACAAGCTGCACCTCAGCTGCTGGGGTGATAGCACGGATCCCCAGAGTAGGCAGAATGGCACTGATGGATCAGTCTGTGCATTGGCACAGCTATAACGATACGCATATTTCTGCGGTTGCCATCGCGGGAGTGACCCTGGGCTGTCTGCTCGCCAGAGCCCCAACGGTGGCTGTTGCTGAGATGTAAATGTGAAAGTAGAGGCACATCAGTGACAGCTCAGGTCACGGAGTATCTGTGATGGAGGAGCTTTGGCCCCAGTCCTAGACAGGTGGGATCATGAGCTGATACTGCCAAAGCGGTATATTTTACTGATGCAATATTATCACAGCATAAATAATGGTGCAAATAAAAAACGGCTTCATTTATAACAGTCAAAAGCGACACTCTAAATCTCAATCTGTCTCCAAATAAAACCTCTCAATGCCATCGCTAAGATATGTGCTCTCCACCGCAGGCTTTGTCTAGCAAGAGTGCAGACTCAAATAAATACCGCTTATGCCAAGCTCACAAAGCATGTCTTTCCAGTCCGGGGGTTGGACCACCCGGGCCAAAAGGCAAAAATCACTTCAGGTAGATCTGAACGCCTACAGGCATTGAGCAAACAGCTTTGCAGGAGCCCAGCGCAGTAGATGGAGTTATTTATCATAGGCAGGGGCCAGAAAAAAATGAAGTGACCTGTAAAACCAAACACTTCTGTGGCTCTGTTTGAAAGAGCGCAGGATATTCCTGTTCCAGGATCCGACACAATGGCTGTGTCTAGCCGGACGTGCCTTTAAGTGATTGAACTCAAGCTCTGTCTGGGCAAGGCATCAAACTCCACAAATCTCTATCCAAGCCTCACACCTGATGGCACTTTGAGCCATTCCAGACAATAATTTGGAGTTTACGTTCCCCTTCTTCAACCCCCTCCATCCCCACCACCAGCTGCCAGCCAGCCGGCCTTCGTTCAGAGAGAGTAGGGAGGATCAAATGCAAGTGGAGCATTTCAAAAAGCAAAGAAGCCCTGCAAAAAATCAGACTTCTGGCATGAGTGCGGATCTTGGGCTGAGGAGGTGTGAAACCACGCGGCCAGCAAGCACCTCCAGGCACTGGCTGCAAGAAGCACAGCATCACGGAGCAATGTGGGTTCAAACAGGCCTCTGGTAGGACCAGCTCCCCCCCATGATCATGGCTTTGTCCAACCAAGCTTTGAAAAATCTCCAAAAACGGGTATTTCACGACCTCTCTAAGACTTTGTTCCAGCATTTGAGCACACTTGTTGAGTGGCCACCTCTCATTGCTGACTTTTGCATGGACACAGTGTCATCAGCTCCTGCCGATTCTTATTCCCACTAGATATGACATTACAACTGGCCACTATTCCTAAGGGGACAGAATGAACTAAAATTCAAAGTGAGGCCATTATTAATGGACTCAAGCTATTCAGAAGTCAAGAATATGGTACTTTTGTCAGGGTGACTCTTTTGGGGGTTCCTTCTCCAACATTACTGAAGCGTCAGGATTGCTGTCATCTTGGCAGTAATGCACACAGTCTGCAAATCAGCTGAACTGTCACTGTATTTGACAGCGACACAGAACTTCAAGATGAAAGGAGGAAAACGGAATTTTCCTGTTATCCCATTCACCTCAGATATAAAGGAAAAACTGAATTTCTGATTCAGAAAAAAAAAAAAAAGTAAATAAAATCAGCACCTAAGCAAAAGTTGCTCCTGAGCAACCTGCTCTTGTTGACCTTGTTCTGAGCAGAGATTCCCTCCAACCTCAAATATTCTGTGTGATTTTAGTGGAACTTAAAATAATTTTTCATGTTGTTTTGAACATAACTGTGTTTAAACATGCCTTTATGTGCATTCCTGAAATGCACCATTAGTGAATCACTTGTTGATAAAGCCGTGGACTAAAAATGAGACATTTTTGACAATCAGATTTTATGTCACTCCAAGCCTGGTCTAGAAACGAATTTAGTTGCTTTAGCATTTTTCTGCATGAGCTCCCCAGCTCCTACGTTTACCAGCATGGTTCTATGGATTTCATGAGGGCAATGATGATTTACAGTCTCTGAGGCACTGACCCCACTTTGTTATGCCCATACTCACATTGTCTCCCTATCAAAGCCGCACGCCGCCTTTACTTAATTTATTGCGCTGACCCCTGAAACCATGTAACTCCCCTGGATTCTTTCTAAAGCGTTCAGACAGATGACATTCAACAGGAAAACAAAGAAATCAAAGAAAAAGAAAAACACCCTTTTCACCGAGGAAGAATAACCTATGATCTTATATATGTGGCTTCCAGTTTTTGGCAATAGCAAGCTCACAATTTGCATATTCCAATATGCGTCATTTTGATAGCAATTACACTGCCTGAGGTGCGCTTTGAACGAGCCATCCTTGGGGATGTAGTGAGTTTCCAGAGGAAAATATTGCCTGTTGTATCCTTAGCAAAAGAAGGCCCTAAAAAGGTATAAAATATCTAGACATTATGCGCTGGGAAGGGATGGAGGCTGAAGGAATAGTGAGATGAATGTGGATATGGATTTAAAAAGGGAGAGACGACCAGAGGGTGGGAAGCTGTGGGGTCTGGGCATATGTGCACACGCTGCACAGGCAGCGGTATTGCACAAGGGAACATCAGCTGCCCCATCTTCTGCTCCAGATGTCCCATCAGTCCCACATTTAAGTAAATTGCAGATGGAAAATGCAAACATTTCCAAAACCTAAACCCTTCTGCAGCTCAGCTCAGGCTGGAGAACGATTTGGTTAGAGCAGAGACAGGAAGGAGATGGCTCGCAACCTGAAGTCTTCTGAAAACTGTTAGAAGGACCACAAGGAAACAGCCTGTCCCTGAAGATATTCAAGTCCTATAACTATGACAAAAAACTGGGAATAACACTGGCAACAGAACAGACAGTTTAATCCTGGGGACAAAAGCCAGAACACACTGATTTATGTCAAGAGGAGGAGGGATTTTTTTCTTAGCCAAGCCAATCTGAATCATTGTAGAGGGAAGAACTTAAAAATAAAGACCAGATCCCGTGTCCTTTCTCAGTTTAATTGCAGTCGCTTTAACAGGGTTTTGTTTGAATAAGGATGCCTGATGTTATGTCTACTCAGAAAAGAAAAAAATGTTTTTATTTCAGTTTGGTCAACCCCAATGAGCTAGCCGGGGTTAAAATAGAGGTGAAAAGACTACAAGAACACAAGAACACATGGACTGGTTCAGATCAAAGGTCCTTATATGCTCAGGGAGGAACATATAAGCATGGGAAGCAGTGACTAATTCCCATACTATATTCAGCCCTTCAAAACCCACAGCTTTAGAAACGTTTGAAGTCAGAGGTCCCAACCAATGGACATGTTTAAGAGCCTCTCATGGGCCCATGCTTCATACGACAGCTCAGCCTTCACAACATCCCACAGAAATGAGCCTCTCAGTCGGGTAATGGATGGTGGGACAAATTACTGCTTCTCAGTTGATTTAAACCGGGTGTGTGGGCACCCCAGCTTCTTCAGTTATGAATAACAGCCAGGAGGTGGGGTTGAATTAGGTTGGGGTTGAATTCAAATTGCTGAACTGAGTGAGAGCCTATGCTATTTTTCCTTCTATTTTTCACCCTTATTTTCATTAGCATTAATTAATATGAATTGGTTAACTGGCATTAGAAATGTATTTTTCTGTTTCTGTATGTGTATAAACATACCTTAAGTTAAAACAGAATCAGGACGTAGATATAAACCAAGCCAAGGATCCAAGCACACTCTAGGCTTAAGGAAAGCCCATGCTCCAATCTAAAGTGTGTGCTCAAAGCCAAGGAAAAAAATATTTCAGATGGGTGAGAACAGTTTTTTAGTTTACAGACTTCTAGTCTACCTGGTTTTTATTTTATCTGAGCCTACCTGATTGCAACAAGGATGAATGACTAATTTATTTTTTTTCTTAAGGCTCCAATCCGGGTAGCATACATCGCTTCATTTTTCTTTCTTTTTCTTTTTCAAAATACTTTTGGCAAATAATTTCCTCCTCTGGCTTCTTACACCATATTTTGTATAGGAAGGCTAAGGACATGCCTGGCTACACAAAGGGGTCACTGTCCAGGTTACAGATTAGGAAATAGTACAGTTTGTCAACATTTGGCTCTGACAAACTTTTAAAATATAAATACAGATGGTTTTATTTAAAAGAGAAAAAGTCCACATTCTAGTAAAGGTTGAAGTTTGTGTTCTTTCCAATCGCATTTTCCCCTGAATGTTTGGTACATCGTGTTCCATTGTTATCAAGTTTAATCACATTTATATAATAAAATGTAATTAGGAAATGGAACTAGAACTTGGGAGTCCTTTGGTTTTGTGGTTTATTCAAGAAATTCCCAGCCCAAATTGAGTAGAATTCATATATGTCAAGTATTTTTCTGGGAGTATATTCCCATGTTAGGAGAGAATACAAGCCCAAGTAAAGCAGAATAAAGAGAATAACTCATCTAATTGCTACATCTGTGGGCCAGACGATTAATTCCCTTCATTCAGAGTATGCCTGAACTGCTGTGCCTGAGCCACTCTTTGTGTGGGCTCTGATCCTGTAGAAGTTGCACAATACCTCAAAAGTGTTTTAGCAGTTCTTGCTCAGGTAGAGATTTCTACCCCAGAAAATATAAATTGAAGCCTTTACAGTCCAGCTCTGCATCATATCTCTCTGTATCAAAGTTCACAGACTGACAGTGGGGTCCTGAATTACCAAAGAAAATTGCACAATAAATTTTGCATAACAAGAACAAACTCTCCACCAAATGCCTATAACATTGATAACTTAGCATATGGCTTTCCAGAAGCCATCTGATCCGGCGCTTGAACTTCAAGAAATCAGTGTAACGTGGACCTCAAGCCTGACACTTTCAGTGACCTTTGGATGCTACTACTTTAAAAATACCATATAACATGCAACCTTCATGCCCCAGGGCTAATAATCCAATAAACCCACATCTTGTCATTGCTTCCTGTTTTGCTGAAGCTTTTCATCTCGCTCTCCCCTAACAAAAGCAAAGGGACTCGTTCGCTGTGTGAAGCATAGAGTAGACGATAGCCCTGGCTTGAATAAAGTAAAAACAGTGATATTGCTCGAAAAAGGGACACATTGAAAAGTACAGAATCAACACTGCGGAGAAAGGGTCTGGGTTAAAACCACTGTTTTTCCCAGGAGAGGTGAAAAAATAATGTATTCCTTAGCTAAGAGCTAGATAATGTTCCTAGTAGGACACCAGCGAGCATGGAGCAGAAACAAAGTTTTGGAGATTTATTTCCCTGGGAATCTTACTGCGACTCTGCATGACATTTGGACAAGCTAACGTGGGTAAATATGGTGGAGACAAAACCCCTTTAACATGAATGTGAAACTAATTAAAACATCCTACTCAGTTTTATCAGTTCAGAGTCAGGTCTTTGGGGTAGATCCGTGAATCTGTTCAAGGTAGTATTTGTGCTCAGGACTTGGATGAAGAAACAAAGAGCGAAGTTGCAAAGGCTGAGATCGTATCACAGCAGGAAGGTTTGCAAGTGATTTACCAGCCAAGATTAAATTCCAAATACTCTTAGAAAACTGGAGAAATGGGCTGAAATGAAAAATCATCAAGTCGCACAAAGAAGAGGGAAGGATTGTACTTAGAAAGGAGAAACCAAGTGTGAACGGAGAACTGGTGGCAGGGGCTGTACTTGGGTGTGAAGAACCCAGGAGCAAGACAGAGCCACAGACTGAATGAGGCAGTGGGATGAAGTTGCTTGAGATAAAGCCAACCTTGTGCAGGGTTGCAGTAACGTGAGTGCTCCAGGGTTACTCCAGCTCGGTGCTGCCGGCTCTCATACTCAACTGTTACCTTTGTTTGGGGATGGCAAAAGTGAGGAGAATAAATTCTAAAGAAGACAGAAGATCAACAGCTGGCAAAAAAAAAGACTTTGGAAAACAGTGTATCAACAAGAATTTAATTTGTCTAAACTAGAAAAGCAGCAACAGGAGATGAGAAATGTGTATTCACAGCTAAGCACATAAAGATCATTATCAGGAAAATAGCAACCAGCAGATCTCCAAGGCTGCAATTGGCTTTATTTGTAGAAAGAATACTGAGGTTGGGTAGTATAAAACATTGCAGACCCTAAGGATAGCTGGGGACAGGCTCAATAGTGACAGATACCTGGACAAGATAAGCCGGCTATATCTGATCCTGCCTCAGAGCAGAGACGACCAAGTAGCATTGTGCCACCCTCACCAGCCAAAAATACATTTCTGGAATTTCTCCAGCTGGGAACCCTGAACACATCTTCAGGTGTAAGCACTGTATGTAACTGTTACTTTCTTAGGATTTTTTTTCCCCCCTTTTACATCAAAAGTCCTGAAGGCAGCAGTAAGTAATCATATTAACAACATGGTAGCTTAGCCATCGGTCCCTGCAGAAAAGCTTGAAAAACTTCAATTTGGCACAGATGCAAAGTCACTCCAACCTCAAGAAGAATATGGTCTATTTTGCCATGGACACTGTTTGTTTGCAATGAATTTTTTGTCCTGAGCCCATAATAACTATGATATCTGTCCCCTGGGACTGGTAGCTGAAGGAGCAATGAGTTACACGTTGAGTTTTCTGTCATCAACATGCAAAGATGTTACGCAGAATGCATGGTCCAAACACATCAAGCAGCACAAAGCACAAGCAAACAAGCAATACTTCATGGTCTGATTTTGATTAAAATATGGTTTTGATCTCCTTAGGATTTTGAGACATTAATTTTAAAGAAAATTAAAAGAAAAGTGGACCAGAACCGGGAGGAGAACGCACTCAAGGAGCACAGCGATATTAGGGTGACATTTACACCCTTGCTATCTGAATGGAGACAAAATATATCGCTGATGCAACAGCTGAAACTCCCCTTGAAGCCCCACTACTGACCTCAGCAACCTCCAAAGCTTCCTTTGCCCAAGATGCCAATCTCACCCAAAAATGCTAATTTTCATCCCTTGCTGTGTCTGTGCTTTGCAGAAGCACAGTTCTTCCAACACCTGCGCTCCTGCAGCGCCCGGCAAACCTCAGGGGACATACCGAGCTCCCAGCGTAGGAAGAGTTCCATTTTCCTAAATAGGATGCAAATAATCAAAGTTTGACTATATGACATATGATCGCGTTGGGCAACGTTTCCTGAAGCAATCTATTCCCCAATCCAGATGGGAGGTGCTGTAAATGCTGACAGGGGCCGCAGCTAACAAATTGTAACGGAGATTTAGGAGATTGTAGAAAAATATTCCTGAAGCTTTCAACTCCATGTGCAGCTGCAGCACGGAAGGCAAACAGGATGTCGGTTGCACTGATAGAGGAATGTAATATAATTGAAAAGATTTGGTTACTATTGTATGAGGAAATTATAAGATCTTGTGCAGAGTATGGTTTGGTCAAGAAATGATATGGGAAATAAATTATATCACTTCTGCAGGCTTAAGACAGGAGAAACATTCAGGACAATGGGCTTATTCTTATTTCTAACAGCCTCTGGTAGATGGAGCAACTATAATGTTCAAGAGAATGATGTTTTGTGTCTGCTTGCTTTGTCCAGCTGCCAAATGTGAAAAAACATTTTCAAGCAAACTCTCAAAAAAGTTTCCCCTCCTCTGTCAGCACAGCTCTGGAGCCACACGCCCAGGCTCACCAGGGCTGACACAGCCAGGTCCGGCATCCAGCGCTGCAAAGCACCTCTGCTCTGGAGAAGACTGCAACGCAATGCCACCACAAGTAGTCCCAGGGACAACCTCAAAAAAATAAAATAAATAAAAGGATGAAGCTGTCTCTTAGCATGAGGTAACGCTCAGGGTCACCTCTGGTGATGTGACCTCAGACAACACTGGTTTTCATTTGCAGATGTCACGCAAGGGACTATACTCCAAAGATCTCTGACGCAGCAAACCATTGCCAGCTTGGGCTTCACCCTGAGCTACATTTCACGCTTTGCCACATGTAACCCAAATATTTTGCAAACATTACTCCAGCAACTCACCAATGAAAGCGAGAAAAAGAACAAAACAAAACCGTTACTAAATTGGGCAAATGACATAAGGTTGATTAATGAAAGAGATGACTAGTACACCGTTGGCCTTCTGTGAGGCCAAAACCAGAATGCGTTTGTTGATATACCTTCAAAAATAGATGTAGCAGCAAGAACAGATGTACTCACATTCATGAAAATACAGCTCGGGACAGATGTTGTCTTTGCTGGGTCAGCCACACACGATGATTTGTCAACCACGGCTCTAAAAAATTTTCATAAAGACACATACTTAAACCCATACATCTATAATAAAGGTAGGATGGCTATTGGATTTGGTTACTGAAAGAGAGCAGCAATGACAACACCTGGAGACATCAAATCCCACTCTTCGGATGGGATAACAGGACTGGGGAGGGAGGAACCAAACCAAAAACAAACCCCAGAGGTATATGCAGAGGCACAGGGTTTTGTCAAAGCCTCGGTAGTTTTTTTTCTTTTCTTAATTTACTTGTTCTGAGTTTTACATATCAGCTCTGGTTGCTCTAGAATATACCATGATTGCCTTATACATTTTCACAGTAGCAGAGATTTTACACAAACAGCTTGTGTTTTCCAATAGCTTCGAGAAAAAAACAAAGAAAAAAATATACGTGATTTTTGAAAGGATCCCTTGTGCTCTAGTTTTACAAAAGACCAGGCCAGATTTCTGCCAGAGAAAAATTCAGCAAATGGGAGAGATTTGAAGGAAATTTGAAAGTGGTAGAACAGAGAAGGAAAATAAATTAAGGAGATTTATTTTAGTCTATTTTTTCATCTCTTAAGTCATATAATTGAGCATTATCTGACTATAGCCAGAGACACAGGTCATTTTGCTACAGCATTTGGCTGTTTATCTTTTCTGCTCTGTATGCCGTGATATTTCTGGCCAGAAAAAGGCTATATATCAAGTTCATACCTTTCTATTAATTTCTTAATAAAAATCAGCTAAGTGCATCATCTCCTCTCCCTGCCAAATGGAGACTGTCGTTTTACTTGGCCTACTCCAACTTGTTTTCTGTAGAAGTCATGATATTTCTGGATGTTTCTTTCTCATTTGAGAAAATAAACTTTGCAAAATGGCATAAAACTTCCACAAACACAAGCTGATTTGGACCTGAAAAATGCTGTGTTCAGACTAGGACACTTCTACTGAGGTCAGTGGAATTATTACTCAGTGTTTGCCAGTGATACAATTTAAAAAAAAAAAAAGCACGTTTAATTCTGTCTAAATCTCCTCAACTTGTATTACATTGGGCTTCAATGCAGATCTTCAGTGAAGAAGTTGAGTAAAGTAAATGGAAATGTTTGCTGACTCAGTAGGTCTTATCTTGTAGCCCCACCAAATGAATTGGTGCAAACACGCTTTAGAACAGAACATCGAAACTCGGTTAAATGGCTTCTCAGATGATACGATTTGTTTACCCCTTGCACACAAAGAACACATGAAATATTTTGTGTTATCACTATTACTTTCGCCCTTCCAACTAGCAGAAAACTATGTTCCTTTTTTGCATCTCAAGGCTTTTGGAGAAACATTCATTAGAAGATAAAGTAGTCTTAGAGGATGGGGTTTGCCTTGTACTGCCTTATGAGTGACAGCTCAGCTACTCCTGAAACGTCGCTGCTTGAAGGAGCACAAAGCGCTGCTGAAAGACAGGGTCTTGCATGGACCTCCAGAAGCACACACACATGTTATCTGCATGTGCATCTTCTCCTCCTGGCTTGGTAGTCCCCCAGATCACTACTAGAAATACAGCCATTGCAACCCAGTGATATATTTCCCCATAAGCAGCCATCAGCCCCAACAGACTTGTCTTTAATTTGTCATGCTTGTTCTTTCATGTTGTTTTTTTGGATTTTTCCTAATTATTATCTCTAATGCTGACACCTGCCTCACTTGAAACATGACAGACATGGAGATTCAAGAGCCTTTAAAAACCTCTGAGGAGGTAAATGAAGTCAGGTTTGTGGGGAGACATCATAGCTTCATTAGACCAAGTAAGACCAAGCGGACAAGTGACAAACTCTATTCTAAGACAGTGTTCAAGGTACAGTCACACAGGAATACTCTGCCTTCCTTACACCCTGTCTTCTGGCAGCTTTTTGGAGAAGGAGGGGTCTCTTGCAGTGTGTACATACAGTATCTAACCCCCTTTGTGATTAAAGCATTGGTGGCCTTATATGTTATGACACAGTTAATGCAATATAATTATTTCTCACCAGACTTTCAAGTGCTGCTGCACATTTGTATTTGATGAGTATTTATTCTGGGAGGCCTTCCCGTGACCAGAGTCTTCTGCAACCTTTATGTGAAATGACGAGATGCGAAATGGTGGCCATACCTCCCCCTGCAAGGCGCCAAGCTTCTTTATTCAATTACACACAACTACTTTGAATAATGTGGCCCTGCTTTTTCCCTCAGGAAAGTCTGGTCTGCCCATATCCAAACAGGAACCCTTTGATGCTCATGGGCTGCAATGGCTCTGAGGCTGCCAAAGCCAACTGTCGAAGTGCAAACAAGGATAGACTCATCTGTCCCACCACAGTGCCGTGTCTGCAGACATTACCCTTAAAGACGCTTTCTTTGGGCTATGCTCTTCCCCCAGTTACGCAGCCTGGAAGAGAAGCTGGGTCACTCACACAAGGGCTGGGTGGCAGAGGAAGGCACCATCTCCCTCTCCTGCTATAGGGCTAATGGCAGACCTATATGAACCTTGCTATAATTAAATGGAGTAGCTGCTGGGATAAAGGTAACAGGCCATACCTTAGCGAATTCTGTCTGATAGTTTCTCGTAGCACCTCCCACCATATTATCTGCCTCTCTGTGCTTGCATCCCACCAAAGCAGGGGCAGCATGAGCAAATCCTCAGCACAGGCTGAGCTGGGGTTACGCTGCCTTTTCCCTTGGTACTGCCCTCAGGAGCTCCAAGCAGACACGGAGGGCTTCCACCAGACACAGAGCTGCAGTCCACGCTGATGCATCCTGTCCACGTCTATCCATTTGGTTCCCAGCCCTCTCGGCTGCATCCTCACGAGCAAACCAGAGGATGCCTCATTAACACTTCAGCAGTAGGATCCACGTGCACGAGCCCTCGTCCCAGGACAGGCCTCCTCCTGCAGGAAGGTAAGAAGAAAGAATAATAAGAGTGCAAAGACCACTCAGCACTTCCAGCGGTACTGGAAGCATCCACTTTTGGGATAAAGCCTTTCCATTCTAACTCAGACGCTGAGTGGTTGAAAATGATCTGCTGCTGGGATTTTAGCCTGCTTTTCTAAGGAAACAATGAATTAAATCCTGCAAAGGGTAGTGAAGGTTGGCACTGGGGCCGTGTGGGTGTTTGGCTGCTTCTGTATCCCCCCCTTCACCTCCCTCCAACTCCAATTTCATCTAACTCCAACAATGAGACCCAGGCTATCTGCCCTCATTGCTGTTCCAAATCACATTCTGCTTGCAGATATCCTTAGCTTCAAGTCTTATTGATCAGTAGCATCCAAAAGGATATTCTGAGTTGGAGGAGCCAAACACCCCTGCAGCTCGGCACGGTCAGTCCACCTCCACCAGTTCCAGCCAGCGGAGCATCCCAGCACCAGCCCTCGCATTGCAACCTCTTTGTGTTTCATGCTAACAAGAGGATTTGGCCTGAAATTTTAAAGCAAAGCAAAACTCTGTGCAGGTGCCCAGAGTCAGGAAAAGCACAAATGGTTTGCATTGGCCTGTTGAAATGTTGGCCGTGTTGTATAATTGTACTTTTGCACGCTGGTTTCCAAGAAGACCAAAAAAAAAAGAGTAACTACGTGCATTTTATTGCTGAGGTCAGGTTCTTGTCTTCCCCGTCCTGTTTCTCACTCTCTAATCAAACCATTACTCTTAACATGACTAGTTCCTAAGAGCCTGTTTTGACATAAAGTGCTTTAACCTTAGAATCTTATTTTCTATGACATTAATTGAAGGGTTTATTCAGACTCAATCTATAAACTGTTTCGTGTAATCAGCCAACAACTCAAGATCAGCAGCAAGTCCTGGGCCCAGAAACCAGCTGTGCCAAGCCCAGACACTCTCAAGGTGACCTTAAACTGGGTTGAAATAACACACTCTGGAAATGCAGAACAATACAGTAAAGTACAGCATATTTAGAGGAAACCATCCCAGCTACAGCAAGACCAAAAAGCCTTTCATAAGGATGTTAAGGTTAACCTAGAATAAGTTGGGTCTTGGCCACCTCACTTTCAGACCTAATTTTTCAAGTTCTCTCATGGTGAAGTCAAGGAGAATCACACCTCTGTGCCCCACTTAGGAAAAGAGACCTAGTATCAGGTATCAGGCATGCACTCAGAAATGCTCCCAGGGAAAAGATATGAGCTGGTAAATAAGAGCTTTATCTGATCATTTCATGCTGCTGGGAGCAACATAGCAGGGACACTGAAATGCCATGGTCTGGTCATCCATTTCCAAGATATGACCATCACAAGAATATCTTACTCCAGGCCACTGACATATGTTTGAAGGTGCCATTCTTCCCTATACATCTCCAGCTATTGGTTTGTTATGAGATGCTTTTTGCTGAATTTAATAAGAAAGAAACCAAGTGAAGTCTCTCATGCAAGCGGCTTTATAAGGTTGCTGTGTCCTTTTACAGATCACACATTGGTTCCCATACTGAAAGACATTCTACTCAGCACGAAGCATTCAGCATCATGGACAGTCATGTCTTTATAGTCACAGCTTGAACTTAACATGGCTTTTTTTTAAAAAAAAAAAAAAAAAAAGAAAGTGTGCCCAAACTTTCATGTTTTCTGGAAACATTTTGATTTTCAAACTATTTGGGTATCCTAAGACAACAAAAATACTTGACAAAGAAGAGCTGCTTGTTGAAAGCATTACTTGTTTCGTATTTCAAAGAGAAAATTGAAAACACTTAGGAAGGGTGTAGCTATTTACCAGTCAAGAGTGTTCTTATAAACAAAATAATATAAAACATATCCTCTTTGCTGTTTTGTTGTTTAATGTCTTCCAGCGTATCACCACGTAGAGAGCAGAACAGAAGAGAAAACAGAGTGTATTTCCAAGAAGCCTTGCAATAGATAAAAAGGGTAAAGGACAATAGCGTGACAGCAATATGTTTTAGCTTAGTATGCACAGAAATCATGAGATATGAGACAAGTATCAATTTTCCATCAGGAAAGCTGAAGGGAGTCTCTTATGACATCTACCTGCAGTTCCAGTTGGGCACATCAGGAGAAGTGAAGAAAACTGAAGGCTGAGAGAAGACTTGAGTTCATCCAATGGACAAATGCAGGTAGGAAATCCTTGAACTACTTTGACAGCCTCTTCACAGAAATTCAGCTTGAGAAGACAGATTAGTAATAACAAAGCCAACTTCATTGTTAAACTATTCTTATTAAACATTTTTTCCCATTTTATTTACAGCTGTTATGCTCATTGTAATTGCTCTACTCGCACCAGTTTACCCACAAAGAGCCCTGAGACTATGAAAAATATATTCATGTACAAAGCCTAAAACGCGTCTCTTGCAGATGGGTTTCCAACTGTCAAAGCATGGTGAGAACATTCGTTCTTTCTACTGGGGTGGAGAAGCTGTGACAGTGCGTAAGAGTCTGCATGCTGAAGAAGTGAAGAAGATGGTTTGTTTTTAAAAAAAGACAGAACGAAATGGCTTTCTACAATTTCACATCTGTAGAACAGCTGAATTTATCCTGTGCTTCATCCAACCATTTTATCAGCTTTCTGTTCTTTGTAAACCAAGCAAACTTCTAGAACTAACATTACAGTAAGTGGAGAGTGATGCATTTGCTGACGCTGGTCTCTTGATACACCATATACCTCAGAGGAGCAAGCAGTCAGTCAGAAGAAATGCCATGTGAAGTTTATTTCTGTTTCCAGGCCCATGTAATTCCCTGGGAGAGGGCAGCTCTGCCTGACTCCATGCAGCCTTTCCAACCGTAACAGGAAACCACCGTCAGCAATGGCATAATTCGTGGCTAAGACTTGCAAGCCCCACCAGTTCATGTTCTGAACCTCGGACAGTGAGGAGATTGCTTTTAAGTCTAACTGCCCCTGAACATGGGGTTGGGTTTAGCATGCATGACATTATATATCTTACCCTGTTAGCAGCAACAGTGTGTGGTTTTTCAGGCTGTAAACACCTGCAGCCAGAATGTGAAGTCAGTCCATCAGCTGCAGTGAGATTGTGCCAATTTACACCATCTCAGATACTGCCGATGAGGATTCACTGTGCCTTGAGAAACTGTGTCCCATTCAAACTCTGAACAAGTCATTTACAGTTGCAACCTCATGGATAACTTCCGGGCAAGAACACAGTCTGAGCCACGTATTCAAGTGCTGCAAATCCAAAGCAGAATACCACTTTTCTTTCATTAGGGAAAATGAATTTCTGAGATTAAACTTTCCTTCAAGAGTCTCATTCATTTGGCCAAGAAGTTGAAGTAGGATTACAAATTGTATTTCCCAGATACTTGAGACCAGTCAGACACATTCTCCAAGACAGCAAAAGAGATCAAAAAATTTGTTGCAAAGCAGAGAAATCGTGTCTAATAAGGACATGTTTCTATCAAAATCAGAAGTACTGCAATATAGTAACTGTCAGAACATAACGTAAGAACTCTCTCTCCTACTGTCCGAATTCATACCACGCGGTGTCAGAAGTCAGGATGACACACCTGCAGGTTGGAGGGGTTTTCTGTAACGCTAAAGAGCAACACTCACTAACTGCCCACCAGCTTGCAGAGCATGGAAGAAGCATTTCAAGCAATAGGTGACTTTCTTTAGTATTTAGACTGGGCATGCTCTCATCTTCCCAGGAGAGATCTAAAATTTTCCAGAGAAAAAGACAACTCCTTACTTAAAATGCCACAAAATTCAGATGTCAGAAGTTCAACTTTGCCACTAAAAAAGTTTTGATCAGAAAATGGCCACTCTTTAGACCAACTTTGCTAGAGCAGGCACCAAAACTTGCCAAATGACTTGTGCATCTCTGTTCCGTGCTATACAAAGAGCTACTGCATGCTCTGCTGTCCATTGACAAGAACCCAGTAGCTATCTGAGGGCAAATAATTCATAAAGGATAGTACAGTGATGTTTATCTGCTCTATGATGAAAAGAATGTCCTGAGTTAACATGTTTTTTGGAGACACACCAGGCAATCTTACCTTCATTCCAAAAATAAATCTCAGATTGATACTGGTGGACATTGTGTCAATGAGGACAAGATAGGGGTAAAGGAGAGTACAAGACTGGTGGATTGAAATGTGCGATATGGAACTGTTTGTTGTTTGTATCCTTTGATGACTACTAATGGGAAGGTTTAGTTGGAAATCATCCACACAAGGGACTTGAGAGTCCAACACAGTGGTTTGGGTGTATTTCTAGCAAGCTGGTGAACAACTGTCCAGCTGGTGTGAGGCAGGAGAGTGACTGAACATCTAAGAGGATGCAACCAACTGTCAGACCCGTCACAGTCATATCCTGTTCCCTGAAGTCAGGGAACTTCATACTCGGAAATGTTCTTCTTGCTTGTGCTGTGCATCACAGGTCATTTCTCACAATGCCTTGATTCTGGATTTGGAATAGTAAATGCCTTTCCCACCCCATAACTCCTCCTCCTACCATAAAACAAGTTAAGACACCAAAAGCTCATGTTGCACCATGCGATGGGCTTGCAGCGTAAGGTGTGACACCATCTCATCATCCATTGACTCACTCGTGCAACGGCTGGTGTCTTACCCACCATGCTGCCAGCAGAGTAATGCAGTTTAACGAGGGGTGATTATGTGCAGGAAGAGGTACTACCACGCCCAGAGGGGACCGTCTGTGCAAAACACTCCATCCAAATACCAAATGACGTAACCCACCAACATTGCTCCACATCAGCCCACCAACACTCTGCAGTTATTTCAACAATGGCCCTAAAGCAGACCTCAATAAAATAAAAGAGAAAATGAGCATCCAGATAGTTGCAATTTAGTAAGCAGCTGTTGCCAAAGAGTGCATCACGCATACCTGAATCAGAGCAGTGCAGTTTGCAGACTAGGATTTACACAGATGCAGTTCAAGTCTGTGGACATCCTATGGCATCTGATTGCCTCTTTTTTGCCATGCAATATCCCCCAACAAATTGTGAGGACCCCTCATGACCCTTTAATTAGAAAATTCATTGGTGAGCCTGTGTTATAGACCCCATCCCACAGCCCTGTAAATACCCACAAGAGACGTTTCCCATACCTTTATCTTAATGCCAACTGTGACAGCAGAGCCATCAACAACCAGAGGCATGGTTTGATGCCACCTCCTGTCCTGCGTCTTCCATGGTAGAAATCATTTGCCCTGTAAAGGCACCCTCACCAAGATGCCAATGCTCCAGAAAATCTGCATTTTCCTGCCTGGCGGGTTTAGAGCCTCTGATTTGTACAGAACTGGGGTTCATGTGCAAACCCTGAGCAGGCAAACCTGGGGCAGAAATGTAATGACTCCCTCAGGCCCTGGCTTAATGGTTCCATAAATGAGATTCTACCAGTATTTTGTGATCCTCTCTTTTAGAACGGGGATGTGTGTCTTTGCACCCTTTGCAATACTGGGTGCCTGTCCCAGTCAAACCAGATGTTGAAATCTACAGTAATTTTCAGTACGCTCATTAAAAAGGAATCAGTGGCTCATTTTTGCTTCCTCTTCTAATTGTTTTCTTGCTACCCTGCTCTCCCAGCAAAAACTTGCCCCCCCTCCCCCCCATTAGTACGACTCTGTACTCTGAGCACAGCCCCTGCCTACAAACTGCTGCATCTGCTGCCCTCCATGCTCAGCACAGCCCTGCCTGCCCCCCTCTGCCAACAGGGAATGCAGAGGGAATGCAAAGGGGAGCGCGTGTGCAAGTCCCAGGGGTCTCCAGTCTGCTTTTAATTAAAGGTGGAGATCACAGAAGACTAGGCTGGTCGGCAGGCGGTAATAAGAAGGGACGGGAGGGCTCAGCACAAAGTGGGGCTTTGATGAGAAGTTCACATCTGGCAAAATTACTGTGCCCAGAGGGCTAGTAGGTAAAAGGTGTTGGTGGGAATAGGATTTCCCTCTGTTTTGCACGCCCTTAGCTGTGGGAATAACTCCTTTACCCATCTACAAAACCTGAGATGCTCCCACATATGGGATGCAGCTAATCAAGACGCAAAACCTCGCTGCACCCCAGCAAGGGAGCAGACCGGCGTGCCTCAGCACATGGGTGTTTAAACTGGGTCTACGACAGGGGTAGTTACAAGGGACCATCCACTTGTCAGTGATCAAGCACAAAACTAATGATACCTGTCGTTGGCGTAACAGCAGAAGCTGGGGGGTTTGTCCAGGCTTGTAATCCCCAGCAGTTTTCCAGGTTGTGTGCGTCTCGGTTCTATTTGAGCAGCTGAGTTAGCTGTTCCACTTCATTTTCTCTGAGGAAGGCCCGCCGGGAAGCCGTCGATATGAAGAGGTAGAAACAACAGCCTTGTTGTCTGCCCACCCGCCAAGCTGGAAAACCACCCATTAATTTCCAGAAAGCCCAAACGTTAGCTCAGGAAAATGCTAGGCTGCTTGTGGCTGCCCTTTCCTTGTGTGAAATTTCCTTTACATTGCATTTAGCTGAAGTGAAGTGTGTCATGGTCTGGTATCTCACAGAAGATGGTTTTCCTGGAAGAAGGCAGAGCTGATAGTGATACTCTTCCACATGCTTTCAGGAGAAGGGTGAAACATGTCCCCAACCTTTTTGGACAATTTCAGCATCATGTGAGACCTTTCAGTAGAAACCATACAGAGCAGGTTTGGAAGACACAGACTTATCTCCTACACCCCTGAGACCCTCAGGCTAAGAGGAAAGAGAAAACCAGCTCAGTGTGTATTTGCTGGCACCTCCACGCTAATACAGCTCTCGGCTCAGTAACAAGCATTTTCCCTAGAGCCACAGCGTGCCTTTTCTCTTTGCATTAGAGCAGATCAAGGGTCAAAAAACAAAATCTGAAGATAAACATCCATTCCCAGAAAAGGACCTCCACCTGCACTCCCACACAGGACCAAAAAGCTACCACTGAGAGGTGCAGACCTTCAAGCTACTGTGTCTGTTAATTAATGAATTGACCGCTCAAAGCAAAAATCTCTCACGGAGTCCGTGCAAAGCTGGGGTTTGGCTTAAAGGAGCTGAGGAACAAGAAGCAAGAAGTAATTCGGGACCACCTAAGTGGCAGCAGGCTCCCCACCGCCACGCTGGACCAGTCTTGGTGGGATGGGCTGCAGAGCCAGGGCACAGCGTCATGAAATCAGGCACTGATGATGAAACTGGGTCTTTCATAACTGGCAGAATAAAACACTTTTCTTTTGGGGAGGAAGAGGAAAATGTGTTTGTGGTGGTTCAAAGCATCAGGATCACCTCACATCGTGACTTCTACTCACCCCTCTGGTTTTTGGGGACTGGCTTTCATTCAACGTCCGAGGCAACACTGCCCTCAGATTTGACAAAAATTAGACCTTAGGCTCCACTTTGAGTCTTCATCATAGGCCCTTCTCTTCACTCCTCTTTTTGCTCCATTCCTCTGAGAAAAGTCTTTCTCTTTCTCAGTTCTGCCTGGAATCTTCTTTTTTTGTTTTTCAATTTCAACAAAAAAAATTGCTCCCCCCTCATGCAGGCAACACCTCGGTCTCCACCATGAGCCAGCAAACACCAGTCATACACCATGTGAACCTAAAAAAAAAAAACAAACCAAACCTAATTTTCCATTAATGTTTTTCAGTGCTAACAAATTTGAAGAAGTCATGCTTTCAAGCATGCAAAGAAATGACTGAAATAAATGTAATTTCACTTTTTAAAACTCTGATTTTTTTTATTTTTCCAGCTTGATCAAGAAAACCACTTTTCACTTAAAACTGCCTCGCTAGAAAAATGAGGGGTGGTTCTCGCTCCATTTTGCTCCTTAATGCGACAAAAGTGCTTTGGGGGAATTGGGTGGTTGCATAAACTTTGCATGAATGTGGTTGGTTTGGGGTTGTGTGTTTTGTTTTTTCTCCAGAGGTCAGTCTGGCAATGAAAAAAAAAAAAAAACCCAAAAAACCAACAACCCTCATTTATCTGCAATTTGCAATTATGGATTCGAACCCTTCGATTCCCCAGGAGTGCCCCGCTACTGACCCCCGGGCGAGGAGCGCTGCTCAACGCCCTCCCATCTTGGGTCCTTTCCAGTCCCCTCCTGGGACTCAGACACCGACCATCTTCGCCGACCCAAGAGGTGGGAGCAGCTCCAAGCCTGCAGCTCAGACGTGAAGGGTTGGCACACGCAAGACAAAAAAAAAAAAAAAAAAAAGAGAAAAGAACACAAACCCAATTCTGTAATATCGCACATAAAAAAGACCTGCCTTACAGACCCTGCTAATATTGCTGTTCCCAATGTACGAATTATTAATATTTAGTATCTGTGACTCACTAATATTTACTTTAGGAAGTATTTTTATAAAGTTTGACTGGTTTTCTCGACGCAGGAGCTAATGGAGGCTCCTGTTGTTAACAGCCAGAGAGCCCTCCCTGAACAAACTTTTCTGGTCACTGTTTAAACTGGGCTGCTGGGCTATTTTATGGCCCTGAACCTCTAACGCCGAGCGCCGAGGCTGGCAGGGATCGCTGCCGATGGCTCTGCTGAGATGCAGCTAATTTTAAATCTGGATCTCAAGGCAAAGGAAAAACCTCTCTTTTACTGGCAAAACTGTCACAGTCGAATGCTGTGTTCAGATTACGGGAAGAGGCTGCAAGAGAGCACACACAATCCCTTTTTTGGGTACTTGGCATTAATTTTATCTGAAGTCATGGATTATATAAGAGAAGAGCAGAGACCTCACACAAGTTTCTCCTGCGTCAGCGTGGGACACCCTGGGGGGGCCAAGGACTCCCTCGGTACCGAGCCCTCGCCGTCGTGCCGTGCTCTGCCCGTGGCCGAGGGGCCAGGGCTTGACCACTTTTCCAGTAACTCTCCTCCAAAGAGGATCACAAGCATTTTCTGGAACTGCATCCTGAGCTGTCCACAGTATCAACTTGAGTTGGCTTTTAAAGTCCTTTTCTTGGTCTAGACTAGAGAGTTTTGAGCTCATCAAAACTCGGGTGTTTTCATAATTTTATTGCTCTTGTTAAAACGGTTGGTATCCGAACAAATTCCAATTTAGTTCTCTGGATCTACAAAGATCATTGTTTTCTGATAAAGACGCCGTTCCCCAGAAAAGCGTTGACCAGCAGTAGGCTACTTAGCTCCGTGCATCTGTTTTGCTGTAATGGTTTAAGGCAGTTTGACTTCACTGGCGTATTTGGAAAGACGAACGCAGCCTGCTGAGCTGGCCGGCTGCCCTCAGACGCCTGAGATTGTTTCATGACTCTGCAGATGAGAAAATTTCCATGGTCTCCATCTTCCCGCCAAAAGCCTGTCCTCGGATGGTGCTACATGCCTGGCACTGGTACGAGATGCCTCCTCCGCATTTCAGCGGTCCGTGCTACTCTCCAACAGCCAACACTCAGTTTGTGTTACTCTGCTCAGCAACATCCCCACAGCGATGCTCTAAATCACCCCTTGTCAGCATTTCAAATCGGCATTTTCCTACGTTTGTCCCCAGTACTTTACCTGAGACGTGACAGGAGGTCCACAGGTCCATCTGCAAACCCACCTCAAAGTCCCCCAGGACTCATTTCTCTGCCAAAAGACCTACAGAAAAAAAAATTAAAATCTGAAGAGATGTTATACTACACTAGAGACCTTAACAGCATGAAGCAAAGCTGAAAGGTTTCTCACGTATCTTGCAGACCGTGTCCCTCTTTGCACATCTGAGATGACATTTATCTGTTTGGCAATAGTGTGATGCTTTTGACTTTTTTTATCTCCGTTGAGCTGCGTTACTGCCTCATTGGTTGGTCTCCATCTTTTATTATTGCTTCTGTGTGCTGGCTTATTTTCACAGACTGTTTCTCCAGCTTTTAGAGTGATTTTTGTTTTCCAGCCTTACCTTTCAGCACACTCTCAGTCCTTCTCAGCTCTGTGCCATCCATCTCTGTGCAGACTTTATAAGCGTGTTCTCTGCTCCACCACACAGATTATTAATGAAATTATTAGATCAAAACAGATGAAACAAAACAGATATTAGCCATGAACCACTGAGAATTACTCTCCAGACAGACACAGTTACTGATCCAGTTTTGGTGTCCCCTTGCATTCATCTAAACTGTATTTTGATTACAAGCACGTCAAGTGAGATGGTATCAAAAACCCTCCTACAGTCAATCTGTATCAGGTTTTACACTTTTTTTTTTTTTCTTCCCTACTTAAAAGGCCTGGTAAGCTGGTAGAAAAGGAAATTAGGCTGTTTTTAAGATTTGTTTCTAACAAACTTGTCCTCTGGTCCCTTGGCATGGCTCATAGATGATATTTTCTTAGCTTCGACAAGTGCAAACGATGGGTGTGCAGAAATAACCCTTGAAGCAGCTACTAAAATAAAAACCCGAGGATCAGTGTCAAGCCTTTCTCAGGGCAGTGTATGTGTTTGGCAGGTCCTCTCTCGGGGTCACGGCCACCCCCAGCCCCCAGGAGCCCCAAGCCTGTGAGAAGCAGCACTTACTTGTAAGGCATTCTTAAGCCCTGAATTTATTTTACAAGCCTGTGCTCCCTTCTCCTCCAGCTTGCAGCTATAATATTCCACCTGAGCCTCCTGGCTTTTAGCCCGCTATAAATAGCCTTGTATTCAATTTGACACTCAATAGCTCTACGATGTGCTGGGCCGTGCAGCGGATGATGAGGGAAACTGCATATAGCCCTTGCCCGCTCACACGGTGCGAAGGGTGAGGAGCAAACGCTGCAGAGAGGAGTGCTGCATAAGGGACACCTTGTCTGTTGATTTAACTCCCTAACCCTATTTTAACCACTGTCAACAAGATATAAGGGTGGTTTCTGTTTACACTGAGGCTTCTTTATGCTGCTCTGTCCACACCCTAAAGTGGCATAAATGTCTTCTAAGTGCCTTAAAGTAGGTCCTTAGTGTAAATGAGAACCAACCCCGTCGTTTGCAAAATGGCTTTGAAAACATCACCCGGGTGCATCCTATAAATGAATGTGGGTTTTTGGAAGAACACCCATCCCAAGGCATGCCCGTGCTATACATAGCCTCTGATGAGCTCAGCGCGGGGTGAGGAGCAGGCAGCAGAAGGCAGAGCAACAGGCAACAAGACGTTTCTCCTGAATCGGCAAACAGGGAGAGCCCTGCATCTTGCTGATCCCAGAGGACTCCCAGCAACGTGGGAAAACAGGGTTATCAGATCTGCTCCTTTTGTAGACTGCTGCCCTCACTCGGGTCCACACGGGTTTCTCTGTTCTTTCTACTTTCATTCAACCTTTCAGTTTTTATGTCCTCTCCACTAAAGTACGAACATGAATCTCACCCCCAGATGGGAAAAAAAAAAAGAAATTTTGTTCTTACCTCTTTGTGTTCTCCTCTAAGTCTTCACTTACCTGATTTGCTACAGAAAGAAGAGACCGCGTTGTCTGCAGCATCGCATACACACAGCACTCAGGGTAACACCATGGTTTTTGTTGACGAACATAGTGTAAAGCACACGGCTGGAGCAGGAGGAGACAACAGTTAGATAAACCAGAGACAGTGTCAAAGGGACGGAAGCTGTCATAAAGAATGGGAACATCAGCCTTAAATTTTGGGTGTTACGCTGTTTTCTTCCCTAGGCCAACTGGGACCTAAATTTTGCAATAGTACTTAGGAGCACTTTGAAGCACTAGCAAATAGGAAATCAAATAAATGTTGCAATCAACAGGATGGTCTAAGGAGACTCGGCATTAGCCTGAATACCCTTCTCCACTTGTTTTTAAGCTCGTGAAAATCTTTCCTAATGTTTTCAGCAAGGGAGATAATTTGGCAGCAGTGAGAGGGGGAGAGCAAGCACAAATTAAGCATGAGCGGGTTCAAACAGGCAGTTGGTAACTGCAGAGCATGCAATAGCCATGAAACTTTCCTTCTGCAGAAATCATCGGCAGCTCCATAACTGTGTTACCCTGTCAGTCCTTGGTTTGGGTTTTACAGGTAAATACCATTCAACCATAACTGTATCAGGCCAGCCTTGGAGTAATGCAAACATCTCTGTATTTTATGTTGATCTTGTTGTATATGTAATGGCAAATATAAAATTTCATGGCCTTCTTGTCAATCAGGACTCCCTCCCATCATGGCTCAGCCCGCGTTTTTGGTCTAAAGCCATATGGTGCTCATTGCCTGGAGCCTGAGTTATAAACCTCCTTGTCATGTTGCTCCTTTAACCAAGATGGTGTTGAATTACCATGAAACAACTCGGTTTGATTCGTGGCGCTGTCGGCAAGTGTGAGCTTGGAGAAAATTTCAAGGGAAATTATAGAAAAACCCACCTCTCTATACTTTTCCCTTCAAAAAAATAAGGGTACGTTCCACAGCAGCCTGCTGAGGTGGGCAGGAGTTCATCTCAGTTGTATTTTGCAGCATTACTTCATTAAACACTATTTCCAGCTCATTAATCTACTTCAGCCCTTATACTGCAGGGACGTAAAGACAGACACTGATTTTCCCTTACTCTCAGGATGTTTCAGGAAAGGATACATCTTATTATTCTCAGTGGGGTAAAGGTTGACTTTTAATGCCTGGGTACTGGGCAGTTTTATTTATTTGTTTGTGGAACAGACTCTGCACATCCCGATCTCACTTGGGCTCTCCAGGGGATAATCCAGTCCCCGGGAGTAATCCCAAATAGCTCTTCTAAATTCGACCCCAGCTCTGGCTCAGCATTTAAGACAAGGGAAGCAGTCATTCTGGGAAGGTTTTATTTCACAAATAATTCAGAAATCAAAAGAAAATGGAAGGGGGGGAAGATATTTTACAATTGTGTATTTAGAAAAAAAAATTATAGTTTATAAACAAACACACGGCCCCTCGAAAAACATGCAAAGGCACACAAAAATTTACAAGGAACTTTTATACATAGGAAGTAAAATACATCATTTTTCATAGAAAAAAAAAAAAAAGCAACTCTATGAACTGGCCCTAAATATTTAGACTGCACCACCGACCAACAGGAGACTCCGCAAGCAGCTGTTGGCTGAACGTCTTAAAATGAAGAAATTAATGGAGCCCACAGGCCCGACAGCGCCGGGGGAAGCGCCACGCTGGTTGTGTCTTCTGGAGATTTGGCTACGCTGAGCCAGATGCTCTGCAATGGCAGTGTCTGCACTGGCAGTCTTGGTTTCAAAAATAAATTTATTGGAAAAGAACCACCAGGCAGCATCAGCTTTGCCAGGGGTTTAACCAGACGTTTCAGCAAGGCGACACCTGGGTGCTTCGAGTCGGCACGTGCTTACTAATCTGCTGAGCTGAGGTCTAAGGAGGAACGTATCTGGTGATATAAAGGTATGCTGCATCTTTAAGCTGCATTGAAATATATTAGGCTGAGAAATGTTTTGGTATCAGAAATAAAATCCGTAAATATTTGGCTAAGAACTGGTACTGTCCCACCTATATATGAATAGCTAGCACACACGATTGCAAGTAATTGATATATCATGACTGCCTTGGAGGACCTGATCGCACCTAATTCCGGTGGAGGTATGTTTAAATTAATAGCACCCAGGACCTCGAATAATATTTGTGTAGTAAAGTCACAATTTCTCTTTTGTACAACAAATATAAAAATAAACAGATACAGACTTAAATTAACATCGGTTTCTAAAAATCCAAACCAGTTGGCTGAAGATAAAAATATGCAATTGTAACTTGAATTAAGCATTTTAGGATATTTCTGTTGGAATAATAATTCTTCCCTCGCCCCCTTTTCATCAGGTAGATGCATCCCAAGCTGTTAGGATTTTTATGTGCTCACGATAATCCCCATGACTTTTGTCCAAGAGCCCTCACATTCCTTTCCTTCATTTTACAGTGTACGTAATTGTCACGGACAGCATATTCGAGGTGGGATCCTACGTTAGCATCAAGGCGTTACGTCCTCTTGCAGTCCCCACACCTGGTAGCATCTCTTACACTTTCCAATTCAATAAATAGCACTGTAGCCCGTGATGGTCATAGATTCATGCTGCCGTATTTAATGGGCTTGAACCAGACCACGTATAGCGTTAATTATTCACAGTGGGCAGAAACAGACAGGGAAGCCTTATCGCACTGCCAAGATCCCAAACGCTTCCAACCAGCAGCTTTTCTAAGACTTGTTCCGGCTGTTTTGACATCAATTTACCTAGTAAGAAAAAAAACATTCTGTTTTCCTATCTAAAGCAAATACTGTACACCTTGGAAGACAACACTATATAAACAATGACGACACAGGGTCATTTCTCTCTATCCACCCCAAAGGTAGGTCTGCTGTGCAGCACTTTTGGAGAAGATGCAAAGCAGCTCCAATTTCATATTTTACAAAAGGTCTCTTTACAAATTCAGATTTCACAGAGAAAGAAACCCCAACGGTGAGACAAAATGAATGATAATGTAATTTCCATGCTGATTCCATGGTGTTTACAGAATTAAAGAAGTGCTTAATCATATAAACATTTTTGGTCTGTGCTTTGAAACAGCTTGAAGAGATGGCTTTTATATCTGTCTAGATTAAACCAAACATAGCCTGAGTGTAAGAGCAGCTATGAGACACCTGTCAAACAGAGGGAAATATTTTCCCATTTGTTATACAATATTACAACCAAGTTATTGATCAGAAGGACTATGCATTTCCAAGAACTGAAAATAAAAGTTTACGTTGCCTTCCCAGGAGTAATGAAGTTACTAGATGTGTGTGCATCAAAAAACAACCAGATTTGTGTTTAGACCAATTCGAAAAATTCATTTCCAAAATAAAGCAGAGAATACTCTCCTGCCTTAAAGAGCTGGTCATGCTAGGCTCTTCTCTTGGCTTTGACATGCATTTGGATTCACGTTGAGACATAAATAACACAATATCATTACAACACCTATGGGTTTTGCAAAACATATCCTCCTGGATATCAAGTGCTCATGGGTACAGCATTTACACTGAAAGCTGGCATCTGTTGGTGTCACAAATTGAACAGGAAAAATTCATCTACCCCAAATTTATGCCATATCTTTAAAGTTTCAGAACTGCACACACCACAAAGAGCTTCACGAAGGTGAAGTGAACATGCTTCCTACGGATGCAACCATTCCTAGCAGAAATAAGATTAACTTTATCACTACTTTACTACTACAGATAAAACAACCAGCACTGCTGTATAAAACAATACACTGCATTTAACTGAAATTTTATTTGAAATGGCGTGTAGTATAGGATGAGATGTGCCAGCACAGGAGCCCCGATTCACTGACTTCTCATAGGTTGCCCGACTTGCAAAATACCTGCGAGTGTTTGACCAGCAAACACTAAACCTGCTGTTTTGATTATCTGGTGGCCTCATTATCTGCAGCGAGGATCTCTGCCACCATTTCATGCCCTGCTCCAGTCCACAAAAAACCTTGACATCTGGCCGACAAAAAGGTCCTCTCCCCAAACGTGACACCATCGTACAATGTAGCCTAGCGTGATGCCCCAGCAGCCTTACACAGCAGTGCTGATGCATGCCACCTCGTTGGGAAATGACCAGATTTTCTCTTCTCTTGCACAGAAAACATCAAACATACACAAAACCACTCTACCAAAGCCCAGCCTCTCCCCAAAAGATGCAACTTTTCAAACAGTTTCTCATTTCAAATGGTCCAGCGCCTGGACAGTCGCTCACTTCTGAGTCTGCTCAGCAGCGCACGCCCTCAACGCCAATCGCAATAGATGCTTCACACCCTAAAAATGCCACCCAGGGCCAGGCCGAGATCCCTACTTCTGCTGTACATTGAGCCACCGCCGTTCCGTGTAGCACACCTCTCTCGTTAATGGAAAGTTAGAACAGTTTATCATTGCTGAATGCCCCTAGAGAAACAAAAACATGAAACGAAAAGATACAACGCTGAACGGGTGCGATGAGATGCAAACAGCTGAGTCAGAACCTGGTGTCTTTTTTTTTTTTTCCTTTTCTTTTTTTAATTCCCTGAAAGAGATCGGCAAGGAGGGTACAGTCAGAGCTGATGCCATCAGAGGAGTCTTCCTGTCTCTGGAGATCAACAGAGCACTCTCCCAAAGAAACCTGCACCTTCCCTGGGAATTTACTGCTTCACAGCAAAAATTCGGAACGCGTTTCCATCTGAAGGATTCTTCAAGCTGGAGAAAAAGAAAAAAAAAGAAAAATAATGAAGTAATGAAATAGATGCAAGCACTGCAGGACCCACGGTGTGACAGCCCCACAGGTAACTCCCAATTTCTTTGGGGTGCCCTACTTCAGCACGCTGCCTCTGTGCTGACGTGGCCCGAGCAGGAGAAAGATAAAGGTTGAAAAAGAAGAGACACAAATCCATGAGTTCACCTTTGTTTTATGTTTTCTATCCCAATCCACAGTGCTAACACCAACAAAAGGCGCTGGGAAGAAACAGCCTCTCTTACAGTGCTAGCTTTTATCCAAGGAACACTGTGCTCCCTTATGCAAGGATTCGGGCGTGAAGAGGAATGTGCTTTCCTAAAAACAGTTGTCAAATAGGCTGGCAGGTTCCCAGGGCCTGTCTGGCCCATCTCCTGCTGCTGGCAATGGGAGTATCCAGATTAGCTCACGTTAAGTGACAATAAATATGTATATTCATTTTCAATCTGCAGAGGTGTCCCCAACAGCTCTGACTCCAAGCTGCTGGGGGTGGTTGTGTGCACAGGGGGCAAGGGGTTGCTTCAGCCCTGCTGGCCTGCAAAACCCCAGGAAAAGGCAAAATTTTCATATTCCCGCAAAATAAACCTTCCAAGCAAGGGCAAAGAGTCATAAATCTTAAAGGCAACCTTTTCCCGTACCTGTTTGGGTATGTATCTTTACCAAAGGTTATTTCCAGCATCCTAAAGGGTAAGGTTTTCACCTTGATCTTTGAAAAGGTATTTCACTGTCCAGCAGATCTCACAGCACGAAGGTGCTCCTTCTTGCTGAGTGTAAATAACACTTTCCAAACCTTCGTGCTCGTCCCTGCTGCGAGAACGTCTTTGGTTTCCCTCACCTCCTAGATCAGCACCTGGTCCTCATATTGCATGTCGCTCCTAGCGGTAGGGTTTATTCTTAGCTAGGCCAGAGATCGCCATCCAAGTAAAAAGTTGTCTGGTAGTATAAGAGGTAAGCAAAAGCAAGACAGACAGAAGAAAACTCATACGAACAGGAGGTTTGTCACCTAAAACCAACCAACCGAATTACAAATGACACAACTACGAAATAGATACGATCTATGAAATCTAGATATGAAATAGATAGATCTATGATAGATCTATACTAAAGAAGCTCATATTTAATGCTTATATCTTTCCTGTCTCAGTCTGTTTTTATTTTCTGAGATGCTCTACAGCATTCTGGGATATCCATTATTAGAACAAAAATAGCAAACTTGTTTGGATGTCTTATGATAATTATAAAAGAGGAACTACATAGAGCAGACAGAGCCATTTTAGTACTGAGCAAACCTCCCCCACAATAGTGGGAAATTCTATGTTTGCAAAGATAGCTCTGAGAAATCAGCACCATCACACCAATATCTGAAAAAATACATCACAGACTGAAACAGAAGTTTCAAATTAGAAAGGACTGAATGGGCTGCGACTCTGTCATTGCGATCATCTGGAGGTGCAGGAGTTTGGAAGCACTGATTTGCAACTGTTCACTGAAACCAGCAAGGTTGGCCCAAAAGAAACTACAAAAAAATTACAAGGATGGCAAATCCGTCTTCAAAAACAGGTTGATCATTGCTCAAGAGGTTAATTTACTCATGCTTCTTTCAGAGAGAACACAGGAAATTAGTTAACAAATACAAATGCATCCCAGGCCCCAGAACTGAATGGAAATCCCAGTTCTAAGCCTCAAAGCATGTGCTTATCTTTTAATGTGTTAAAAGCACACAACGAAAGGTATTAATATCGACTTGTACTGTAATAGAACAAAACAAGGCTTAACAATATTTCATACCTTTCACACCAATCTGAAGCCCGCTACTCACTTGCGGAAGGCAAGAGCAGGACAACACGCTCTATTTGTTTGGGTCTCAAAATCCACAGTGACACTGTTAAGTCACATATTTCCAATCCACCAGCCTCTCTGGCTGATACCTGCTGACTTTGACATACCACTGAACACACAGACGAGAACAAGAGGAAAGTACAAAGGAAAAAAAACCCACCTCTCAGACTGGACTCCATTCTTTAAAGAGCCAACGTAACTTTTCTTCTTTTCCACAGGCATCACATCCACAAAACCACCTCTTTCATCTGGAATGACTCCTGCATGCACTGCAGTTTTGCAGATACTGGAGCTCTGAAAAATATTTAATTATTTTGACTTACAAAAAGTGTATATTTTATATCTGGAGATTTACCATCTCTGTAAGCATCAAGGAAAATCAGAAAATAAAGTCTAAAAAAAGGAAGAGTGAAAAATCTATGAAACAGTTCTGTCCCTCCTATGGACAGAGTAGGGATAAATGGTGTCATGGAACAGACCTTGTAGGTCTGTCATAAGCTCCGGCTGTAAGAGGATCCACCACCACCGCAGAAGACAAGCAGCTTTTCCACCACTTCCATCTACGGTGGAGCTGCGCCTGGGAGATTATCCAGGTCCAAAGCTGAATCAAGGACAACTTTCCAGCCAGTGCCTCTTGGGTCTGCACCAGAGAAGCCTCTGCGGTGAAACTCTTTGCTAGTGACCAGCTGCCTCAGCAAAGTTTATTCACCCAGTTGCTTGAAAAGCAGACGCTTTTCCTGAATTAAGGTAAATGGCCAACAATTATCCAGGACAGTTCACATCCTTCTTTCTAGGAAAAACAGAAGGACTGCGCCCATTGAGTGGTGTAGTTTTTGGACAGGCATTACCCCATAAGACAACACTGAGTACGGAGGGAGATTAACAATTCTGAAAAGATTCAAGCTTTTCTATTGCACATTGTGCTGTCACCCTGCTCTCCAAGATGTGCAGAGTCAGAAGAGCTGGAGGAACACAAAACACTAACAACTGATGACTAAGCTCCTGAAGCATCCAGAAAAGCAAGCAAAAGCAGAGAAGGCTTGGGCGTAGTATAAACTTGGCCATCAAGACTCTAGAGGATTTCCATACAGCAAGCTGGAACGACAAAAAGCAAAAGCCAGCTTTGCACAGGGAACTGCAGCAGGTGAAAATCCCACCCCCACAAACTCCCCAATCACTAAAAATCAAAGCGCCACAAAACCGGTGCCAAGGGCAAACATTCCCATCGCGTACGTACAATACAGATCGTGCTGTTTCATTCTCGCAGCCATATATGGCAGGTTTGCCTTGTCCCCTATATATTTATCACTTTGGATGGCCTATCTCTTGGCAGCTCTCTGAGTTTTGAGTGCCAATTTGGTATTTTGCTTCTATATATGGTCAAGGGAGCAAGGGAACGTTGCGTTTGGAAGATATGCTGTGAATTCGCCCTAGTATGCGGTGGGAAATCTGTAAATCTAAAATTGGCTCATAAAATTAAACTGCCCTGTTTCAATTTGCAACACTCTCCACTGGGAGACGTCCTAAACGATGTTCTTTTCAAGGCATTCCTATTTTTTTCCAGGACTTGCTGTTCTGCCACTTACTCAAAAGCTTTGACCAACGGGCTTTTTATTGCCCCAAACCTCCCCTTACCACTCTGTTGGATTCCAGCCCTCTCATATCCCAGGCCAGGTTTTGCTTTGATGAATTGATGACAGAGCTTTTGGAAGATGAGACATTAAAAGATGAAAGGCCTTCTCCTCAAATTCAGAAGTAGGACGGCTGTATGGACAACACAACAGCTTTCCATGGTGTAGCCCCTTGGGATGCGCCAGGAGCATTTCCTGATGAAGTGGACTCTGAAGTATACACCATAAAATGACAATACTTTTTTATAGTGGGCCATTAGCAATAGTCTGTGACTATGAGTTTAATCACCCATAATTTCCTCATTAGTGTGACTGATTTAATCATTAAGTTTCTATCTCTTGAGAGCTGAGCCACCCAAGTTGGTTTCCTCTGGTGATACACGCCTGCCTCGTTATCTAGGTGATCTATCCTCCTTCAACTAATTGCTGCACAACTGTGGCTAAAAGACCTTATCTCAAGAGCAGAACACTGTTTTCTCTCCTAGCTCGATAGGGCTCCTGAGCGTGGATGGGGACAGGTTTCCCTTGCAGCATGTGTCACACTAGGAGCCAGGCAGAGTGACAAAAGAGTGTCTTGTGAAATCTAAAAGCTCTTTTACAGCCTTGATAACGACCCCCAGGTGATCACACAGCTCCAGCGTCACCCCAGAACTGGTCCTGTCCACAACAGCAAGAGCTGAGTTCTGTTCCCCAGGCACGATCACGTGTTCATAGAAATTTTTTAATTTTTCCCCCAGTGTGCCACCAGGGAAAGGAGGCAACAAATTGTCTGTTTCCCACTACTGACTTCAGCACTGGAAGGATGCTGGATACGTTCCCCCTGCGTCCCCACGTGCTGCTTCCATCTGCAAACCCTGCATGCAGGCAGCAAGGCTGTTCTCACCACAAAGTAATGCTATTCAGTGAAAAGACCTGGGACTTGGGCACGAACTCTTCCCGCAGCATATTTTCTTGCATTTTGTTCATTTACCCCAGATTTTAAGGGTCCTCCATGTCTCTGTTCCACAGTCTTACTAATTTCACCATGAACGGTTTCCTGCACTGCTTTTTAAGGTGAAGGCTGCCAATATCTCTTCGTGCTTTAAACCACCAGGCATACCCAGGAGATAATCTTACAAACACCCAATCCAAGATAATTTTATAATTATGAGTAAAAAAAAAAAAACAAAAAAAAACCAACAAAACAAAAAGACAATCAGAATGCATTTAAAGATGGTAAAAATTTCTTAACTCACACCAAGATAGTGGTGCCTATGCTGCCTGGATAAAAATCAGACTTATCTCATAAAAATTGCCAATTCTTCACGTCACAGCTTTGTTCTTCACGGTAAAACAAGTTTTCACATGCCTTCCTGGGACCGTGTAAATGTGAACGCTATCTCGGGCCAAAAGCACAGTGAATCAGGTCCAGTTACACAGGCTAGCCAGGCATTTTTGTCATTACAGCTTGGGCTATCCAGCATTTAGCAAACGGAATTTTTGGAGGAGGTGCTAAAAGGCCAGAGGGCACCATGCAGGGAGTGCACTGGAAACAGGGAAGATGCTCCATTTTCTTTTAGATAACTTATTTAAGAAGACAGTCGGGGCAGAAGTCCCCTCAGGGCCATGACTCTAGACATGAAGCCAAAGAGCCCTCCCAGAAGACTAGCACTTGTCTCATCCAGTTTATTGCCTGCTTTAATGATCCCTCGGCCGCAGGCTCGGGTTAAATCACAGCATCCCCTCCTGGAGAGCATCCTGCACGACCCGTGCTCCCTGGGAAAAGCCTTTGCCCAAACTTTCCCTGCACAGCACGCATGTTTCTCTTGTCAGCTTTCCAGCAGGAGCATTTCTCAGCATCCATACCTCTCTCTCCCTTTACAGTATGTTCCACAGCTGCCCCAAACTCCTTTTTCCCAGCTGGTTTCACCTGCTTTGCTACCAATCTCACATTCTCGTAAAAACCTAAATTATTCCCTTGTTACACCCACATCACCCTATTAGTAGAGTAGTCCAGAAAAAGGTTAACCAAACCCTCTAGGAAGTGGCCAAATACTTTCTTCTTTTCGTCTTTTATTTTTCTCCCAAATCACAGTCCGTGCCCTGGTTTATGAAACAATGCCCAGGGGGTACAGTAGGAAATGGAGCTTGCGATTCATTAAAGGACGCTAATCCTTTTGCGTCAGTACAAATCGGGAAACAATGCCAGCCCGGGATGCTGGTCCTCGCCTAATACCCTTGTAATCGCAGGCCCCGTTCGGGGGTAATCTGAGGTAGTTTTGTCCTCAGTAGAAGAGAGGAAACTATTTCCCATTTCCTGCAGGTCAGAGCATGCAGAGAGGCAGGTACCGCAGGGTGGCAGCTGCCCGGTGAATTTGCATGTGAGCTAGCCCAGGCCAACCTGTTTGTGCAGCTCTACCTTTAAAAAAAAATTGTTCTCAAGTAAAATAAAAAAATAGAGTTTGCTTTTTTTTTTTTAATTTAAATTGCTTGCCCCAAAATTATTGCATGACTTCTGCAGGACGTTTTTTCTCGGGAGTCTCCAAAACTCCACTCTGACCCCCAAGCTGGGGGTCCACAATCTGCCGACTGCTTCCCCCAGGCCTTCAAAAAGCATGTTCCTACAGGCTAGGCAGCAGCCAAGGAGCTGGCATTTCCAAACACAATCTACAAGGGGGGG